>JAJOZX010010291.1:0-146663 GCA_023014485.1 Bathynomus jamesi | reverse complement strand
AGGGCACCAACGTCAGTATCATGTATCGATGCATGGCAAGCAGGGTTACCTGCAATAAAAACAAAATGCGGAGCTATTATAAAAATATTAAGAAAATTAAATAAAATTTAGCTTACTTTAGTTTTTAGTCTTAACCGTAAAATATATCAAAACAAGAAAAATGGAAAAATGGTTTTCTGTGAGTCAGCTTGTCGTACAACACGTGTTCCTACCGGTATCACTGGCGCTACTGCGAATCCTCTTTGCAGTCGGGGTAGATTGTCCTTCTTCATCACTGTCAAAACGAGAGACAATGAATTTAATATGAACAATCGATCAGTAACTGTAAGTAGTTTTTAAAGTCATTGTTTTAGTTTACAATACAGTTACTAACCTTGCCACTGACGTGAGATGGACCAAACTTGATAGACTAAAAAATCGGTCAATTCTTGGTTGCTGTTTAACTCTTCTTGACATTGTAAACCGAAAATTCTATTGAATAAATACTTTGAATGAATATTGCTTTTTAGACTTTTGAGTATTAAAGTAAGACACAGGGTTGACGAACGATATGAAACAAATGAAACAAATGAAACTTGCTTTTAGTGTTGTTTGTAAAATAACTTGTATGTTCAGTCAGTTAGCTTTGGGAGCGGGGCTTTCTGGTTTAGAGTGGTTCTGGTTTAGGGGGGGTTCGATCGAACCCCCAGAAACACCTTCCCCCCTGGATCCGCCACAGCTATAAGCATGCATGTTTGACTCAAACACTAAATTTATTTCATTCGCGTTGGAAGGCAGTATCGGAATCTTAGTTCATAATTTAAGCCGACGAATAATCCACGTGGCATTAGTACAGGAAGACAAAATTATAATTTAATTAATACTTAAAATCTAATGGGTTCATATGCTTTACAATGTTAATTTTCTCAGTATTAACAGTATGGTTTAGCCTCCAAACCACTATCAAGATATTATGACAAGAAAACACAATGAAAGGCAAGGAACAATGAATGGACAAAGAGGGAAGAAAACAGGACTTCAAAACCTAAATACTTAAAATGTCATAAAAAAGTCCGTAAAGTTTTGGAAACACGAATACAATTCTTAGCCGTACCATTTCTTATTGTAAGAACCTTACTCTTCAAGCAGGTAACAAAGAATATTAATTACTAATTTGACAGGTAACGACTATCGTGGGTTACGTGATCTTTCTGATCGTTCTAACGATTTGGACTATCTTGTACTGGAAAATGTTAACAATAGTACCCCTCTATATATACGTGAGTGCTGTAATTCTTCCTATCACAGGGTTCACCTCGGCCTACGTACTGGCATTCGTACTCAGAAGGGTAACTACCATTTAGTCTCTTTTACTCTTCATGTTTATAGTTTGCCTTTTTTTTAACTTTTTAATTGCACACTGTTCTTTCTAGTTAATGCTACATTATTGCTACTACTACTACTAACCACCAGTAGTAATGATGATAATAATAATAATAATTAGTACTAGTAGTAGCAGTACTTAGAATTAAATGCAATTAAAAATTATAATACTTATTAACAACTTAAAAAATCAGAAAAGCATTGCTACAGTCTTTTATTTTTATTTATTTTTAAGACGCATAAAGTTTGTCGTACAATTGGCATTGAAACAGGCTCGCAAAATATTGCAGTGGCATTCAGCATTATTCTCCTTTCCTTCAGCGATCCAGAGGTAATCCATTTTAAATTGTCACTCAATATAATTTTCATTTATTTGGGTAATTCTTTTTTTTTTGACGAAGAAGTAAACATCTCTCTTTAAAGAAGAAGAGTAAAATAAACGCTAATTCCTGTACAGTAAATCCTCGATATAACAGAGGAGCGATTTAGCGGAAGGATTTTTCTGTTATTGAGTGATCAATTTAGCGAACTAGTTCATTAAATCAGAATAGTGCTCCGTAAAAAGGAGGGACGGACACGCACGTGTTTTCTTGTGTTCGTGTTTTGTTTACATGTGGCCAGTCTGTACCCTGTACACCATTTCACTAATCCAACCTATGGACCAGAGGGTAATCAACGCTTTCAAAAGGCATTACCGTCGGCTCATGCTTGATGATCTTCTTGTTGTGGAGCTTACCCCGGCAGAAGACGTGCCAGATACAAGAGGAGAAAGAAGTCTGCAGGCCTACAAAAACTACAACTTTTATGATGTAGTGCACAATGTGAAAAAAAGCATGGGATACGGTGGGTGTTCGAACCCTGGTCCATGGCTGGAATGCTTTGTTTGACCACAACCATCAAGCCCAGCTGCAAGAGAAGACAGCAGACTTCGAGGGATTGACGGTAGAGGAATGCAAAACGGTTTTCCGCAATGCTGGAGAGGACGATGTACAGCAAGAGGACATCGAGGAGTGGCTGGAGATTGATGGTGGAGATCCCGGGTACCACATCCAATCTGAAGACGAGATTGCTGCAGAAGTTTCTTTGTCCTCAAGTCCCTTAGAAACAAGCTTGGAAGAAGAAGAAGAAGAGACATCTACAACTCCATCGATGAAGCTGTCTGAGGTGCGAAATAATCTTGATGCGCTCCTCAACTTCCTGATCACCAAGCGTGAAGACCCGCAGCCCTTCTATGACTATCTGAGGGAGATGAGAACCGGGGTCGTCAAGAAACAACAAGCCATGTGTGCCCCGATCCAGACTAAGATTGATGATTTCTTCAAGTCTCCTGCCCCTCAAAGACGAAGATCTGACAGCCATTCTTCTCTTGATGTTCCACTACCCTCAACATCAGGATTGTCATCAACTCCTTCGTCTTCACCAGCTCCAACCCTCAGCTTTTCTCGCAGTGCTTCCACTACCCTAGAGCCAGTCACCCCAGAGGGTACGTACCTGCCGTGCTTCTGGAGGGTGATGTTGAGACGGAGTAATTCACCCCCTCAACCCTGGCACAGGTTTGGGGGTCATACCTGTGTCAGGCCACCTACAATAAACACCATAACCCCCAAATTTTAAGGTAAGCCATGTCTACTTTTTTGTCCAGGGAATTCTTCCTAAGCACTATGCATAATTTTTTTCAATCCCTGAAATTTTGTACAATTTAAAGGAATTTTCGATTTAAGGGAATATTCGATTTAAGGGAATGGGGTGGCTGGAATTAGTTCGTTAAATCGAGGATTTACTGTATTTACTTTGAGACATCAGGTAAATGTGTTCGTCATAAAATTAATGGAATTATTCATTTAGAATCTTTATTAACTTCATTTAAAATATTTAAGCTATAGCAAACTATTTGTTTTTAGCATTGTTATTGTTATTATTATTATTAGTAGTAGTATTGTAATTCTTTAGCACCTGAGACTCCTCTGAGTCGTAGGTTCGAACTTCAGTGTCGCCTAGAGCTGGGCGGCTCTCTTTACTATATCTTACGTCACTGCGAAACGGCGGGCCGGTCACCCCACTTTCATTGACTTTGGCTAAGAAAGCCCAGGCTCATGTATCTACACTTAACTTCCTTGCGAGGGATATGGGCTGTGGATGTTACCTTACCGGGGTAGCTGAATGGAAGACCGTCCTCTGCGTTCATATTATGTAGCGACCCGTGGTTCGGATCCCACGTAGAGCCGTAAATCCCCTCCGTCAATGACCTCAGACGTTGCGAAGGAAGTTAGACATCCCCAACATCATTATGTTACCTTACCTTTAGCATGTATGCATTTTTTAAAGTACATCAATATCATCAAAACATCCTTTAATCATTTAATTATCAACACTTCCTCTCTCTCGTATCTTAATAATAATAATACTTTTATTGAACTTCATAAGGGCTCATTTGTTTCTGCGCCCGTGCGCGCGCTTTAGTGGCTGTGCCTAAGTGAGGTCGTCTGTGTGATGTTTTTTCTTTAAGAAAAATTTGTGTATTAATTGAATATAACGCTTCGCTCTACAGAATTACACAAAGAAAATTGTGTCCGTATAGATTTATAACAAATAACCATGTTAACTTACAATTATTTTAATATTGTATTAAATTTAGTCGAGTACAAAATTTAAAGTCAATTCATAGTTCTAAAGGTGATTTTGTCCTCTTCCCTCGTGTTGGAAGGGTTTTATATACAAGATGCCTTCAGTGAGTGAGGGAGAGTTTGGTTAAGATTGTAACAGCGTGAATTTTAGACCCAGTTAGGGTTAGGTTAGAAGTCAGACATAAATAATATAGACATCTGGCTTTCAGATCTATTGATGTCGTCCTAGGTAAATATTCCGCAGAACACATCACCCGAAATTGCATACCAGATAATAATTTTCTGATGTATTGTAACGTTTTAACAGAATTTGGTATCCATTTTTTGTGCAGTTGAGCACGTTTTGAGAAAAATAAATTTTTCGAAGAAATGTATATCTCGAAAGCTGCTCAATTTCACAAGAAACGGATACAGATTCTGTGAAAACGCTACAAAATACATCAAATAAATATTTTCTGGTATGTAATTTCATTTTCTTTATTCTAACCTAACCTAACCTATAAAATTACACTTTTTTACACGCTTACTCTTATGGTCAGTATATTACCTATTACAATAAAAAATATAGGGTGATTCACTCGCTGGTAGTCCCAGAGTATTGTATTAACGATACTCTGGGGGTACCAGCGAGTGAATCACCCTGTATTTCGTTTTTTTTCTATAATTACACTCTTTTCCACAGTTCGGACATAAACGAGTTTTTAATATCACACCATGATTTGCTAAAAGACCCAAAACTTTATCTTCGTCTAAGGCAACAAGACAGAAACACAGAAACAATGAAACAATTATTTGCTGCCAATACTTTCAGCTGCCAATTTTGATTGGATAAAATGAGGGCCGCCGAGAGGGCGGGGAAACCGGGTTAAATCCCCGGGGCCCGAAAAGAGGTGGGATAAAATCTAAAAATATTAATAAAGCAATTGATTAAATAACAGAGAGGAAATATAATTAATGAACATACATTTTATAGAGATTATCATAGTCAAACTGAAACAGATAAAATATTATCTGCGGTCCACCAATGCCCGAGACCGACTGACAGATCTGGGAACCATTGTAAATGAAAGCCAGTTAGCCCGTACTTTAAATTTCATCAGAATCATTTACCACTTTGCTAGAGAGAAGGCAAAGAAAGTACACTTCTAATTATGAAAATCTTGCAGTAAACAATTGTCTTGCCTGCATGGACTGGTACTGCATTTGTAAATTGTATGGTGATAGAAATCATAGAATTAATATAATTGATTCGAAAAATAAAATGGTCATTTTCTTCTGAGTTGTTTATTCATACTGTATGTTTTAAATAGTGACTTGGACATATAATCAGTTTGCTTGTTATGTACACAAAAAACATTCATAATAAAATACTGAGTAAACAGGGGGACCTATATACCAATCCTTCCCCGGGGCCCGGGGCAGCTCTCGCCGGCCCTGGATAACATATTAAATATTAATGTTTTATTTTATTAGTATTCATTTGCATAGCATAGGAAACATTTTTTCTTTCATTATTTTTACAAGGATTCTCAATACATTGTTGTTTTTCTAAGGTTCAGGTGATGCGTTCTGAGGAATATTAACCTAGTCCTATGTTAGAGATGTAGGTTGGTTTAGTGGGTAACGAACAATCTGCCAACCCAACTTACCTTAATTTTCAATCACTGATGGGCAAAAAGTAATCGATTACAAATAAAAATTACTGATGTCTGAAAAGTAACTAAAAGTATAAAAGTAGAAATTATTCTCTGGATTAATTATATTATAATTAATCCAGAGGAGTAATTTCTACTTTATACTTAGTTACTTTTTAGACATCGGTAATTTTTATTTGTAATCGATTACTTTTTGCTCACCACTGCTTTCAATAATGTACAGACATTTACCCGTAGCGGACATAATAACACTGGTCAACAAAGATTTTTCATCAGAGTAAAATTTGTGGTGGCTGGATAGCATTTTTCACGCTGATTCCAAAACTGCATTCAGATTTTTTCTAGCACACAGATTTAACCATTTTAAATAGGCAAAATACTAATATTTCAACATTTGATTGTGTTTATTTTATTATGTTTTTTTAGTTTATTCATCTTATTTATTTCAATTATCTTAATTATACATCTTATGTATTTCAGGTGTGAGCTTTTACGTCTAGCAGCATTGTGATTCAGGCAACAACGCCGTGCTTTGTGTGTCAAAAGATCAGTCCAGTCCAAGAACTTGTTGTGTCAAGTTGGTGTACATTTTTTTTTAATTTATAGTTTGCTCAGGTCAGTCAACATGCCTCGACAATGTAAGAATGACCCCGACAAGTTCTGTTTCGTATGCGGCCAGTTGACAACTAAAACACAGCGACGAAGTATTACAACCGACATTAAGAAAATATACAAGCTATACTTTGGTTGCCATCTAGGTGACCAAGATAAACCATGGGCGCCACATCAAATCTGTTCTGGCTGTTCAAATGGATTACGTGATTGGCTTAACAAAAAGAAAGCTTCAATGCCATTTGCCATACCCATGATATGGAGGGAGCCGAGAGATCATCATGAAGACTGTTATTTTTGTAGTGTGAACTTAATGGGGTTTTCTGCCAAGAACAAACACCAGATTGTATATCATAGATGACATGGAAAGTGATGAAGGTGCAACTGGCGTTTCCGGACCATCTACAGAACCAGAGTACACTTTTGAAGGTAGACATTTAGAGCCTAAAAGGTTAACCCAAGGACAGTTGAATGATCTTGTTAGAGACTTATCGCTGTCTAAAGAGAAATCAGAGCTTCTCGCCTCAAGACTAAAGGAGAACAATTTACTTGAGAACAATGTTCGTATTAGTTACTACCGAAAGCGGAATTTTGAATTAACAGCATTCTTTTCAGTAGACGGTCCTCTCTGTTATTGCCATGACATCAATGGACTATTTACACCCATATCTCAGACGTATGTGGCATCTGAGTGGCGCCTCTTTATTGATTCGTCGCAGAGAAGCCTGAAAGCAGTTCTTTTGCATAATGGTAATATAATGCCATCCATCCCCATTGCCCATTCCGTCCATCTAAAAGAGACATATGACAATATGGATATACTACTTAAGGCAATCAAATACGACAGTCATCAATGGAATGTTTGTGGAGATCTAAAAGTTATAGGAATGCTTATGGGTATGCAGTCAGGATTCACAAAATTTTGTTGTTTCCTTTGCCTGTGGGACAGTCGCGCCACTATAGAACATTACACCAAAAGTGACTGGCCACTTAGGTATACATATGTCCCAGGGATAAGCAATGTCCAGTCTGTCCCTTTAGTGGATCCCCAAAAGATCTATCTGCCACTTCTTCACATTAAACTTGGTTTAATGAAGAATTTTGTTAAAGCAATGGGTAAAGTCAATTCTGAAGGGTTCCAATACCTTTCAAGGAAATTTCCGAAGGTTAGTGCAGCAAAATTGAAGGAAGGAATTTTTGTTGGGCCACAAATAAGGGAGGTTTTGAATGACACTGAATTTGAAAAAGTCCCAAGTCCGCTGGAATTGAAGGCTTGGCTGGCGTTCAAATGGATATGTGAAAACTTTCTTGGAAGCAACAAGTCACCTGCGTATAAAGATGGAGTCAAGAACCTCCTTGATGCCTTCAAAGAAATGAAGTGTCGAATGTCGTTAAAAATTCACTTCCTGCATTCCCACTTAGATTTCTTTCCTGAAAACCTTGGTGCAGTGAGTGACGAGCAAGGAGAGCGCTTCCATCAAGATATTCAGATGATGGAGAAGCGCTACCAAGGATATTGGAATGAAAGCATGATGGCGGACCATTGTTGGATGCTGTATCGTGACAATCCAGGCCAAATTTACAAAAGGAAATCACACTCACAGCGCTTTTAATAAAATAATGTATATATTCTTTATTTATAAGTACATTGAATAAGGTATATGATGTATTTGTTGTTTAGCATTCCTAAGTGTGATCTATACATCCATAAGTTTTCTTATAGCAATATCAAAAACTTAAAAATATCAAAACCAGTGTATCTATATAACTATACGTGCTAGAAAAAACATAAAACCAGATTCGGAATCAGCGCGAAAAATGCATTAAGAAAAGTGTGATCATGTTTGTGATGAGAAAAAAAAGTTTCATTTTGTTGGCCAGTGATAATTAGAGAACTTAATGCTGCAACATCTAACACCACAACTCTGTCAAACCATTTAGAATAATACAGGGGCGTGTTTAGCTACCGCGGGGCCCATTGGTTCCGTGAACACACATGGAAACCATAATATATGAATATATATATATATATATATGCATACTACAATTTACAGGGTTAATCATGGCATACAGTGTGGTGGACTCATCTGTTTTAAACATCTCCTCCCTACAAAAAATAAGGTCGACACTATGAAAAATATGTGAACAAAATTGTAAAAAATTATACTAATCGTATATATATTTTAGTTAAAAAACATGGCAGAATATAAGAAATAGTTGATAATATGAATAAATGCAGTTTCTTGTACCAAACAATTGAAATAATTAGCGATTTATTGCAAAATAACTTTACATTTGACAGTTTGACGACAATAATGTCCTGAAAAATGTAACACTCACAGTTAAGTAAAAAAAATCAACCTTTTTTTTAACAAACATATCAGCAAAACAAAGTCGAAAGGCGATCTTGCCATCTTAAAAGCACTCACCGTATGTAGATGTACCATATGTATCAAGCTTTTTATGTTGTCATTCAATGGAAAAACACAGAGATACCATACAAAAACATTATACGTATGACGTACCTTCCCCTCACAGCGACAAATCAAAAACTGAACGCTGGAAGCATTCGGCATCTTTAGGTCTACCTCTCTTTGGCGCTACGGGCGAGACTCGGAGTTGCCAAATGGCAGTTAACTTGTTAGGAAAATTCTGCGCCAATGTAAATATACAAAAGGCAATAATACTGTACGTGGTTAAAAATCGGTAGAACACATCCACCAAACTCGGAGCGAAAAAAAACAAGAATACTTTATTCTACTAGTATACTAATTTTGGCGGAAATTCCTATTTATCGAGACATTTACTTTCGAAATTATTAAATTTTGGCTCCATTATTCACTCGTCAACCAATCTTGTACCGTGTGTATGTATTCATGTTATTATCATTAGCCAATCAGCGGCTGCCCCATTGTCACGCGACACTCCGCGGAGATCTTTTCGGTTTCATGTACTGTTTCCAATTTTGTTGAAAATAAGATCGGTTTCATGTACTGTTTCCAATTTTGTTGAAAATAAGATATTTAATGTAGATTTTTACGCTGATTTCAAACATGTACGTCCATGTTTGGAGAAATGAGCGGTTCTAACGTTATGCTTGTTATTGTAATTTTTATGGGATATACGTAATGCCCGGTTAGGTCAACTGTATGCTCTTGACGATTGGTTAGGTTAAGTTGTGATATTTTCGTTAAAACTAACGAAAATATCGCGACTTAACCTAACCAATCATCAAGGGCGTACAGTTGACCTAACTGGGCATTCAGTTGACCTAACCGGGCATTCAGTTAATCTAACCGGGTATTTAGTTGACCTAACCGGGCATTCAATTAACTTAACTGGACAGAAAAATAACAGTCGAAATCTATTCATACAAATACTTAGTGACATAAGCCAATATTACTAAAGAATACAATAACTCTTGTATTATTTTTCAGTTGTATTGTTATAGTTTTTTACCTAATACAAAATTACAATAACAAACATAACTTTTGAACCGCTCATTTCGCCAAAGAAAGACTTACATTTTCTTAAATTAGCGTAAAAATCTACATTAAATATCTTATTTTCAACAAAATCGGAAACAGTACATGAAACGGAAAAGATCCTTCCGCACATTTCGAAATTATTACATTTTGGCGCCATTATTCACTAGTCAAACCATCTCGTCCTGTGTGTATGTAGTCATGTTATTATCATTAGCCAATTAGCGGCTGCCCTATTGTGACGTGATACCCCCGCGCATGTCCGGCGCTGAAATTTGAATTCAACAGTTGATTCAGAATGGCAGTGTGTAATGTGTGTTCTAATTCCGAGTGGGACGTTATTAAACAAGTTTTGAGGGACGATAGCGCTGCTGTCGCTATATTTCGAGATCACGGCGTGCGTGCTCAAGCCCTCTCTTACGTGTCCTCAGTGTGATAATGAATTTAATTACCATGAAAATCAGCATGCGTGGTATTGTAGTCACCGCCGGAAGATAGCGAAAAAGAAGGGATCGGTGCGTTGTGGCTTCTCGGTGTCGATCTACCAGGGGCCACCCTCCCATAATTAATGTAAGTGCACTGATAATATTTCAGTTAATTCCTATTTAACCGTCGGAAACTCAGTCCGAGTGGGACGTCATCTAGGCCTAGGTTAGGGTTAGGGGTACTACTTACCTTTCCGGGTCCCGAATTCATTATGGGGTACCCATGCCCGGTTAGGTCAACTGAATGCCCTTAACAATTGGTTAGGTTAAGTTGTGTTATTTTCGCTAGTTTTAACGAATTCATAATAGGGTACCCATGCCTGGTTAGGTTAATTGAATGCCCGCAGGGCCAGATTAAAACCTTTAAAGGCCCTAAGCACTGAAAAGATTAAGGTGCCCCATATATATGTAATTAAAAATAAAAACAATACTAAACCGTAAAATAAATTTTTATCTTTCGAAATGAAACAAAACTTCCATGTATGCTAAAATTAAAATAGCTTCTTTCTAGATTTTCTGATTGCAAAATCCTGGATAATTTCATCGAAGCTGACTCGACGAAGCATGTCCGCTTCTATACACAGTAGGGAAAGTGAATCAAGTCTGTCCTGACACATTGTTGTTCCCTGAGGGGTTTTTTATTCCTTTCAGCTTAGAAAAAGAGCGTTCTGCGGAGCAGTTAGTAATCATCAGTGGTGGGCACCGTTAACCAAAAAGTTAACTTCGATAACGATAATCCGTTAACCCCAATTTTTAACTCCGATAACGATAATCCGATAATTTTACTACAAAGTTAACGGAAGTTAACGATAATCCGTTAACGATAACTATTTCTTTACTAACATTTAAAAAAAATCAAGGAAAAAAGCTTTAAAACCCATAGAAAATGTTTATTTATGCAAAATCCAACAATAAATAGGTATTTAACTGTATTTTTATCAAGTTTTGCAACTTTTTTGCTTAATAACTTTTTTTTTTATTTTTAATAAAAAATGTACTGATTACATGTTTTGAAACCATTGTAACCACTAACCATTAACTAAATTTTAATTTACCAGGGAATTATTATGGCGGGAACTGAAAGATAAAATTAAATTTTAGGCACATTTATTAAAGACTATGACACAATGTGCTGGTTGCCCTTCAGAAAGACCAACTTCTCAAAGTTAGGCCCAACTGCCAGTCTTGACCTCTTGGGCCTCAGGATATCCTTGCCGAGAGAGAAGAGCCGTTCCACTGCGGCAGAGGACGGAATTGGCAGACTGAAGTTATGGCGGTTTGAATTCATTCGCGGAGCGGTGATCTTCCGTGAATGACTCCTCGCAGTTAACGTGTTAACGGACTTTAACAGACTAAATATCGAGTTATCGGAAGTTAACTGGTCCGATAACGATAAATGGAAATTAACATCCGTTAATAGTCCGTTAAAAAAAGTTAACTTCGTTAATTAACTGTTATCGGATTAACGCTTTAGTGCCCAACACTGGTAATCATCAATGTTAGAAAAATACGTAGTGCGATATCTACATTTGGAAATACACATTGTATCCTGTCTTTCACTAGGGTGTCATGAAGATCAATGTGATTGAATTTCGTTTTTCCTGTTTCATTAAACTTTGAGCGCATATAACAGTGGAACTGCCGTAGTTCTCCATAGAGATTCATGTTCAAGTCAACAGGGTATGAGTCAACTAGCTTTTGGGAACCTTGTGAATATTGTTCGTCAGATAAGTCGAAATCGTTTAGAAAAGAAAATCTACTTGATACTTCTTTGTACACTTCACCTCTCCTCTTCATATGAACTTTAAGTGTATCAATTAAAGCGTAGTAAGTCGATACGCGAAATTTGTCTCTAGAATTCAATGCTGTTTCTGGTGCACTGCCATCATTTCCTTGTTTTTTCCTGATTCGCTTGTGGGACTGGGCTTCTTTGTAGTCAGTATCAGGCAAGATATCTTTTGATATGTCCTCAAATCTTTCGAAATCATTCCTCAAAGTGTGTAAGTGGTCTCCTAATGATTTTCTCTTTTTTTGGTGCCCCTGCCTTGCTGGTGCCCTAAGCACGTGCTTAGTCTGCCTATTGGGTAATCCAGGCCTGAGTGCCCGGTTAGGTAAACTGTATGCCCTTGACAATTGGTTAGGTTAAATTGTCATTTTCGTTAGTTTTAGCGAAAATATCACGACTGGTTCTAACCTAGGACTAGATGACGTCCCACTCGGACTGAGTTTCTGACGATTAAATAGGAATTAACCAATATTTCCAACTAGGTTAGGTTAGGTTACTTTTGCCGTGAATATTACTGACGAAAATAGGTTTTTCTGGTGTATTTAATGCTGTTTCAATTGATTCTGGCCTTTTTAGCCCATATTCCCCTCCTCTTCAAAGCCTTTGGGGGGGGGGGGGGGGGTATCTCCATAACAGTGCATTTGCGTCAAAAATGAAGGTCAGATTCAATTGAAACAGCATGAAATACACCAAAAAAGCCTATTTTCGTCACCAGTTTGGGTGGATGTGTTCTGCCAAATCTTTACCCTGTACGTTATACGTAAAAAATAGTGTTCAAACTTGAAAGGATAATCAAGTAAGTAAAATAAAATAAAAAATGGGGAAATCAGTGTAAAGTGTAAAAACAGCAATTCATCAGCAGGATCAGCTATTACCTATATGTAAAAATAAAAGTGCAATAATAATGTTATTTTCCAACCATTTTCAGTTTTTTCTTGATGTGTTTCCACTTCCCAAAAACCATATCTAATGACACAAAATCTGATCTAACTTTATATAATAAGTAAAGTCTCTTCTCTAGAGTGCGGGGCCCAGGGCGCGTGCCCTGCCCTTAACATGCCCCTGGAATGATATAGTCACCATTAATGGTCTTAAATTAGGTACAATATATAGTCACGCGGCAGCGATTAGTTAGGATAGAAAACGCATGCTGCTCTCAAGATTTCAACTACAAAACAGACAGATTCTGAGTTTTATTAGATACATTCAGAGAGCTAAAATCTTTTTAGGTACATTTATCACGTTAATTGAAAGAAGACTGTTTTATCTGACAATTTTCGATTCTATGATTTAGTTTTAGGTGTTACTTTTTTAAAACAACTTAAACCTTTAATTTCCTAAGACAAAATTTAAAAATGGAACCCATGCATCTTTCTTTCACAATCTTTTTTCTATACAAATTCAGGCGAAAGCTAAAATGGCCTTGTTCCCATCGATGTACGGCATATTTATGTTATGCGAAATATTTCTGGTTATTGGGCTCTACAGATCCGTGACCTATTGCATGGACAGAAGCAAAAAATCTAAAAACTACCCGAATGTCTGCACACCCAGAATAGAAAACGGAACTATGGCCGAAAATGTGGAACTAAGTATGGGAAGAAATTTTAGCGGATAAATCGACCGAATTCTTTATACGCAGAAGGATTAATACTGGTAAATGATAAGACTGTACATACAATAATATAGTCAAGAAGAGAGCATTAAAAGTCAGGTATCACCTTTTTCTTTATTATTATTGTTGTTTTTGTATAATGTGCGACTTGTTTTACAAATAATTCGTGTATACATGCAAAACTTTTGTAAATATTCTTATGACAGTTTGTCACTCTTTGCAAAGAGTTCTTTTACTACATCTAGGATCATGGTCTCTAAGGAAGATAAAAGTTGTATAGGAAACTGTTCCCATTAAACTTTATCAAATAGACAACACAGATGCTTATATAAGAATTATTCCTATACCAGTGACATTTATTATTATTATTTCATCTTGTCTTTACAGAAGTTCTGTTGGAAATAAGATTAGTTTTACTAGCATGATCTTACGCCATACTGTTCTGTCTCCCAAAACAATTTAGCGTAGTTTTGTTTTTTATATCAGTGAAAATCCCTGATACTCTGTATGTATAGGCCCTAGTAAAATTAATGTACTGTATATGGTTCATTTATTATGAAATTTTCTTTATTTTCAAGTTAATAAAATAAATTTACATTCTTTATCAACAAAACCTTTAAAATTATGGAATTTAAAGCCAAATTTCACGAGTCTGTTAAGTAAAAATAAAAGCACTTTATTAGAGAACAATTTATTAAGAATCGCAATACAAGTTTCAATACTTCATTTATCATCCTTCAAAGTGTTAACGAGTGAAGTCCTTAAATACTAGAGCGGTTTGGGTTCAAATAATTGGGACGTGGCTTCTTATGTCCTTCAAGTAGATTAAATCTATAGTTTCTTTAGTACATTCCTGTTATCCCGGACCCCCAGACTTTTTGTCAGTTGCCAGACTGACATCTGACACGGAATATTTTCGTTAAAACTAACGAAAATATCACGACTTAACCTTACCAATTATCAAGGGCGTACAGTTTACCTAACCGGGCATTCAATTAACCTAATTAGTTGGTAAGGTTAAGTTAAGTCGTGATATTTTCGTTAGTTTTAACGAAAAATTCTGTCAAAATTGAAGTCTGGCAACTGGAAAAAAGTCTGGGGTCCGGGATAACAGGAAAGTACCGTTTCCTTTGGATAGGTTGAAGTTTGGAAGACTGTTAATTATTATTAATTACGCTTATTATGCAGCCAGTGAAGAGTTGCCTCCGAATTACTCTATAGATATTACTCTCGACTTTGGTAAAAGGACTTTAGGCGAGTGTTTTTAGTTTCAAAAATGGGTAATGTTAGCCGGTTCGTTTTTAGTTGGTTTAGGCCTATCAGCATACGTGGAAATGGGACACTGTTTCGGTACTACTGAAGCCCCCACGGTCAACCTATCTCACAAGAGAGTAGGCCTTGATGTTTAGGATGTCTACCACGGCCCTGCTTTTGGCTTCAGGCCTTCTTGTTATTATTTTTCGCACCCGAAATAAACGACTCCGACAAGAAGATTTATTACGCTCTTTGGAACGATGCCTCTCTTTTACTAGATAACTCAACTCCTTCATGATTGTCTCACTGATCTCAGCCCAATTTATACATACAATTTTACCATTCCATCACACTCAAGACACTGTTCTCGGTTTAAAAATAAAACACCCAATTATAAAAATAATTACTGTTCACTCACGTCACAACATAAACTCAATAATAAACAAAAAAAAAACATATATACTCGTACATATACAGTATATCTTTATGGTTTATCGAGAGCTTTCTGCTAGTTTCCTCGAAGAATTTCCTTCCAGGACCTTTTAATTCTACCGACTCTTTCCCAAATCATCTTCAACTGATCGACTCCTCTGATCGACTTCTCTCGACTCCATCCTCGTTAACAAACTTCTCGAGTAGCCCTGGCGCGCTTCCCTTCTTCCTTCTGGAGCGAATTCTATTGTTCATCTCACGCTTTGATGAACATTTCTTTGTTTTTTACCTGTGAACTTAAAATTTAGAAATATCCATTAGTACATTATTTTAAGAGTTTTTTACAATTTCCTACCTGCTTTATATTAGTTACTAACTTACTTTGGTCTATTTGAGGTAATTAAATTCTATCATTATGGGCCTATATATCAATTGCCATGTGAAAACTTAATCATTTTTAATGGCATAACTGGGGGAAAAAGAGGCGTGACATCACGTGACTGATTTTCCCATACATCATTGGCTCAACACAATCCGTCCTGTTTACAAAACAGGACCTGTTCGACTGTTTACATACCGATCGTCACGTAGCCCCATTTGGGATTTGTTTTAGGTCTACGAGAAAGTTCTGTTTTAATTACTTGTTTTTCGTTTATACTTTATGATTCTGTTGTTTTATATTCATTAATAAACCCCCAATTTTTACCATTCCAGCATTACCCTTCCCTAAAAAAATTAATTAGCTAATTAGATTTTAACTAGGAGTATAGACAAATTAATTGTTCGTTCCCGTTTACTTTGAGCAGTTTAAAGACGGAGAGAAAATCTCAAGAAGTAGGTTCATCTGAGCTTGGTTTTATGACACTGGGGTTCCTGAACAAGGACTGAGCCCGGTGAGGGGTCTACATTCCATACTACTTTCTTAATTACTTTGACTGAAACCGAGATGCTGGGAATAGAACACATTTATTTGACAACACATACATATTAACCTGAAAAATCATTGGTTATATCTCCTAACATGATCTTGATACAGTGGAAATTTACATGTTTACTACGTAGCACACAAATATACGATGGTAAATTACAGTTAGAATTCCTTGACAGCAAAACCCTATAGACTTCCAAAGAAACAAGAATTGATTTTATGTATTATAGAGTTCCCCTATAAAACCCATATAACCAGTTGTCTACCTGTAATATTATTTTTACCAGTGAACAAACAATACTAATATACTATCATTCACTTTATTGCACTGACATTCGATATTTATCGTACATTATTAGCGATTTTCATTTGCAAAACAATTTTTACCTTTTTCTTCTTAATGCGGTTTTTTCTAACGCTCTACTTTGAATTCATTCTTCGTTAGGCACTGGGCCTCGCGGACGCGATGCGTATCAGGGTTCTGGCACTTTTGGTTGTTCCAATTCATCGCCTCGGTCTCCACTCTTGTGAGTAGCCAATTGTACCACGACGGGTATTCTTGCACTTCGTCGTCGGGTGGAGTGTCTGTTATATCGGCGGTGTTCTGATCTTCCTCCACCAGCGGAGGATCTTCTCTTACGGGAATGTTTCTTTTGGCAAACATATCCTTCTTTAATGCGATCCTTTAATCGGTCTGAATTTTCCGATCAGTATATATGCCTTTAATTGTACATCCTCAGGGTTCAGCACTAGGGTTACTCGATAAGGTCCATTCCAGCGGACTTTACCTTTAGCATATTTGGTCCAGTTACTGTAGATGGAATCGAACAACTGCTCAGGGTCGACCTGTGTTCGATCGCTCCACAGCATTCCTCCTCATTTTTTATAAGAAAAATTATTCGGACAACTTGAATAAAACCGAAGGTGACTATGGAAAAACTATATATGCTTACAATATGGTATCGTATGTGATACCTTTATTTCTTAATTAAATACAAATTATTAATTCATTGAATTAAATACCTACAAAATTGCCTCGGGATTGGCGACATAGCCTATTGGGAATGAAAATAATTGCCATACATAGAACCCAATATGGAGGCGTTAGGTCCACATAACAAGAAAAACGAATTATTTCATATAAAAATTTTTCATTGCTGACTCATGAAAATTATTTTGAGAGAAGAGTCAACGAACTTTGTAAAATCAGCGAATTCCTAAGAAACGATTTATATTTTTGCGGCACTGAGAGCTGCTTATATTAAGCAATGCTTTTAAGCAATGAAGGTGAACTTAATCTTCCTATAAGTTCTGAGTGAATAACAAGTAATATAAACCTAATAACTCAAAAGGATAGGACTATACCTTCAGGAATTTAAGTGTAGTTGATTGCCTATATTAATTAAATCAAATCAACTCGTTGTGTAACTCCATCGTATAGCGGCCCTACATCGAAAAAGATCGTCGCGCCCTACAACCAGAAGCGAGACCCAGCGAAATAATAAGGTAAGGTAATTTCTTTCTTTATCATTAGGCAGCGCTAAAATACCGAAGGCAAATAAATTTAACCTTAACCAATAAAAACACTACTTAACGAGGTCCTTTGAAGACCTCCACATACATAACTTTAACGAAAAAAGTAGGATTTTTGTCGTTAACTCTCCACTGAAATCTGCTGGAAATTTCCAACGGATGAGAGGTTAATTGAATGCCAGGTTAGGTCAATTAACCTATAGCCCTATATAGTTTTTTCATAGTGACTGTATGGATTCGCAATGTATTTAGTATGATTTGGGCCTGACAGCCTCAGTCTTACCAAAAACACCATTGCTGAACCCACTATGCATGGACTGTCCCAAGCCAGTCTGAGAAATGGGGATTGGGTGGGGTAATGAGCCCGCTGCACGTAACGTACTCAGGTCACCCAGTTCTCTTTTGAAAGGGAGTTATTTTTCCTGGTTGTTGGCGTTAGTACCCATCTCAGTACCCTTAGTTGGACGAAGGACGTAAAATGGATCAAACAACTAATTAACCTTTTCACAAATGTATTATAGGTTTGAAGACGTATATTGCGATATTCCTCCCGCAGTGAAATTTCCAATGGGACGAGACAAGTTAGGTTACTCGGTATGCTTCTCTTACGTTGTTTTTCTTCATCCCAGATGCGTTTTATTGGATTTTGATCAAGGCTTTGAGTAGTCATGACATGCCAACGTTATTTTAACCCTAATATACATACTGTACCTTAATTTTGTAATGTGTGATGCATGTATAGACAATCTCTGTATTGTTTGAATGCCTTCAGCATTATATTGTAATGAGTATACGTAAAATATACCAAAGGTTTGTATCCAAACCAAGGTAGATTTAGGATAAGTATAAATTATAATTATATTTATGTCATAAAACATTTCAGGTATTTACGATAATCTAATCAATAATGAATTTGGCTTAGCAGCAAAATAATTGAATGTACTGATGATATGTTAAATGTGATGTATGCAGAATAGTGTTAACAACAAACATACAGTAAAGTCGTGGTACAACTTCTGTTTTTCCTGATGGCGTAAAACTTGTTGTAACATTTCGTTTGGACGTAACAGATCGAAAACTGAACGAATTCCCCGGCCAATCATGAGTTTAGAAGGAGGCACCCCTGTCGTTGTGTGAGGTGACGTGTGTGTGTGTGTTATATATATGTATATAGTCTAAAAGTCACTAAAGGGAAAAGTTACTAAAAGAAAGCTGAATGGCAACACAAAAAGATAAACAGCGGAACACGGTCTGTTCGTTGATTTGAGCTGAACTAACAGCATGTATTTTTATATCGAACTAAATCGTTGGTGCTAAGTTCAATTTGGTGATGTTTCTAAAATACTAAATTTAAGCAGGAAATTGTCTAATTATATTATTATATCAGTTAGGGGTAATGTCTATAGCTTCTAAATTAGTAAAGTAGCACTAGTATTAGGTCGTTTGTGGGACGCTGAGAGCTATGGTAGGCCCTAAAGAAGATCTAAATCAAAGCACCTGTAAGTACCTTTATTGTCTATTTAATAACCTAATACCTATCGGGGTCTAATACCCCCGACGTTATTGCATTTGGCGAGGAGAATGGGATTTGGTTTATTTGGTTGTTTGGAAAATTGGATGTAACCTAGCCTAGTGTGGGTCGTTCGATTTGGTTGGCTTGTGTTGGTAAGCTACCGTACTATAGCTTAGGTCCCGCCGACCTAACTCTAATACTAATTCCTACTCAGCCCTAACTCTAATACTAATTCCTACTCAGCCCTAACCCTATTACATTTCCTATTCAGCCCTAACGGGGTAGTAACTAGATCAAATTTAAACCCTATCTAACCTACTTCACGTTATTTGGCCTAAATCGGTTTTGTTCTAGCATGTCAGTAATTGGCCATATAAGCCCCTACGAAGACTCTGGGAAGGACTTCGAAGCTTATGCGACTAGAGTGAGGTTGTTTTTCGAGGCAAATTCCATTCCTGATGCTAAGAAAGTACCTACCTTCCTAACTATAATAGTAGGGCGGGTCGTACTCAGGTGACAACATGAATCTGAAGAAAATCCTACCATCAGGGGTGTCTAAATTATGTGTTTTTACATGGGGAATTCAAATATGAGCTTCTTTTTTGGATAGGATAACTCTAACCTACATCATTTTGTATTTCTAAATTACCAATTTTACCCTTTTGAACCCCTTTATAATATATTAAAAGATATAAGGTAAATCATTTATATTGACAAGGCCAAATCAACTTTACATATATTTATTAATAGGTGAACTGCATGTATATCACTGGATATAATTACAAAGATCATTCTCCTGACATCTTGAACTTTGCCAGGTTGCACAAATCCTGCTTTGACTCAGACTTGGACATCAGCTTCCTGCTGGTCTCCTGAGCCCTGATCCCTCCATCCCTCTTTTCCTGTGAGAAGTACTTAGCAGAAGCCTCAGTCACCATTTTAACAACCCTCTCAATGCTTTGTGTGTGGCAAGGCCAGTTGCGCACCTCCATGGGGGTGTTGATGAAGTTTTTCACCTCTGAGGTGCTTAGAGAGCAGGTGAGAGGTGGCTCTGACACACCTTCTGACCAGCTAATCAAGTCACCGATGCTGGAAGCATCACAATTGATGTCAGGTGTCCTTCTGCTCCTAACAGAGGCGTCCCCCAGCTGAGTGTCCGGGTCCCCCTCTCCCCTGATGGCCAGGATTCTCTCCACCCCTTCAATCCTCTCCTTCTGATCCTCAGAGCAGAGTAGTGTTTGGAGGATGACTTCACTGTGGGCATACCAAGCAGATCTTCTCACAGTTGGCATCACAATATCCAGCACCTCCTTTCTCTGGGACTTGAGGCAGTCCAGCTGAAAGAGGATGTGCCTAGGCCCTTCGATCCAGGAGTGCTTGACCTTCACGTTGAACCAACATGGGTAATACACTCCAATGATGAATTCCACAATGAATTGCAGAATCTTCAGGTTCTTTCCTTTAAGTCCGTGCTTTGACACCCAAAGCCTGAGAAGTCTGTTCGCTGTGGTGAGCCAGCGGCTGTGGTTTACTGGTCCTATCTCTAACAGAGCCAGCCCTGCAGGAAGTACTCCATCCCTGACTGCACAGACAATTTTATAGCCATAGTATTGATCAGTTGAGAGATCTTGAATGATCTTGTCAGGAAGCTTGATCAGTGGAGGGCCAACAGAGATTCGGGTGAAGTTTGGATTGATATCAAAGTCTGTAGCAGAATCAAGGAGCTTTCCTATTGGCCCGTATAATTTTTTGTCTGACAGAGTAGGGCCATCAAGGTCAACAATGAGATGGCGCAGGGGAAGTTCAACAGTGTGCAGGTTGCACACCAACCAGACCAGCTTTCTTCCCAGGTGCAGCTCCAGCTTCCGCATTACTCCAGCTTTCACACCAGTGTTGACATTTGTTGAGTCTCCTCCAATGGCCAACAAGGTCTTATCATAACTCCTCTCTTTCAGCCAGGCAAACAGGACCTTAGCAATCTTCTCCGCATGTGACTCCTCTTTAGTTGCTTTCTCTGGGGTAAAGTGGAACAGATAGTAGCTGCCAGGCTCACTAACAACACTATAGTGTTCTTCCTTGATCTTTGCGGGAAAAGATTGGTCACTGCCCTCAGCTTCCATCATCACATTGGTCAGGTCAATCCGCCCATCAAAGAGGATGCAAGAGATCCCCCCCCTCCTCCCTGCACTTCTTCTCGAACTGTTCCCCAAGCTCTCTCATCAACTTCTCCTGTGCTCTCTTGACCTTGCTCTTATCAATCACTTTACTTGTATTGTCTTCTGTGATGATTCCTGCGTCAATCATAGCTGCTGTTGCTATCGCTGCAGTTGGCCTCAGCCCTATGCCATACCTTACACTAGCAAGGGCAATGTTTTGAATCTCATCATAGTTTTTCTGTACCTTTGCCGAAGCTGCTGGCTCAGGGTCAGTTTGAGGGAAGAGCTCAACTTCAGGAACAAACTCATCTTCATCACCACTTCTCTCCAATTCCAGATCCTCATCACCATCTGCCAAAAATCTCTTAACATCCTTCCTGGCTGCCTTCTCTGCTACTGCGGCACTTTCCTCCTTGCTCCTTCTCCTTTTCTCTGCCTTCCTTTCCATCCACGCCAGAAAACCGTCAAAATATTTCATATACCAAACTGTATGATAATTACAATTAAGTGGAATGGCGCACCTTTTTATTTGAGTATTTAAATATTATTATTATTATATGAATTACATTATATGTGTTTATATGAATTAGTTAGAACAATGCTCTATGAGAGATAACGTGAGCAGCCATGATAGAAAACGTGAGAAGACATATTCTGGGGTAACTACAATAGTAAAATAATCAACAATTTAATAATAATCAACTGCAAAATGATGTAGGTTAGGGTTATCAGAATTAAATATTTTCTTCAGAATTGTGTTCTATACACCAAAATATGTCATTTGAACACCCCTCTCCATTGATTTAAAAAAAAATGCATAGTATGACCCGCCCTACTATAATAGGCCCTAAAACGTTTGGCTTAGTTATGGACCTAGTTGCTCCTAAAGCACCGGAAACTTGCACCTATAGTGAATCGGTACAGGCCCTAACCAATCACTACAAACCCCGAGTAGTTCTCATCTATGAATGTTTCAAGTTTTATTCGGGGCATCAGACTGCGAATGAAAGCATTGCAGAGTTTGTTGCGGTATAAAACTTAAAAGCCTATAGCCGTACTTGTAAATTTGGGGACAGATTAGACGAAATGCTAAGAGATAGGTTTGTAATGGGCAGGGCCGGATTAACCATTAAGCAAAATAAGCCCGTGCTTAGGGCATCAAGGGAAGGGGGGCACCACAGAAATTTTCCATTGTCGGATTTACCATGGATTTATTATACTATTATAATCGCGGCTTATAGCCTATAAGCTGTTGAAAACTGAATTATATATATTCATATATAGTATTTATTTTTTTTCATTGTTTGAATTTGTAGTGAACAACAACCCTTTTGAGAGAATAAATATATTTCGTTGTAATCACACACTTTACGCTTTGCGTTATTATTTTGTTTATATCAAATCTTTGAGCGCCATATTAAAAATACATATAGATTAAATATTTTCGTGTGCTATAGGAAGTTATTCTGAACGTGTGATTTGTGCATATAATACTAAATATATATTTTACATAATCATTTGGTATTGTTTTACAGAAAGATTTAGGTTTATAGAATTGTAATATAAATTAATATTAAAATAAAAGAAACTATAAACTCTCTATATTGCTGTTGTATCAAGTGATGTTTATCACGGCCATTATAATAATAAGATATACTGACCTAAGTTAATTAGCGTTGAAGAAGTTTATCTGTTGCTCTCTCTTCTTCTCTAGGGTAAGTCTATGAAGTGTACTTTATTTGTATATATAACAATATTTTATCATACACGTATCTTTATTTTATAATTTATTTATCTATTGTCATAACAGTATAAAAGAATTTAGATTGTAATAACCAGAGTGAATAATTTGTAATGTATATATAACATCAAACGTAGTTAGGACAATTTAGGCCCTAAGCAAATGTTCATATTTCCTATAATTAAATATTGTTTTAAATAAATAAATAAATGTAAATATAAAATGTGGCTCGTTAATAGTGAAATGTTAATATTGATATTTTTATAGATTGCGTATTATTAATTCTAATGTTAAGTATTTTTATTTTATAGGTTTCGGTTCCTTCTTTCGGTTCCTTCTTTTGGTTCTTTCTTTCGATTTGATTTGTATTCAACATTTCGAGTTGATATTTCGGTTGAGTTATATTTAATTGCCACTTATATTTAAATTGCCACTTTGGTTGTGTACGGTTCCCATTTTGTCTTTCTGAGAATAAAAGAACAAAGCCAAGATTGTGATATGTGTAACTGTGTTGATTGCCACATAATATACAAATAAAATATTCTTTTTATTTCTGTATTTTACAGACCCCAAGAACCAAGATGAAACGTGTTCAGTTAAGTGGTGCACAAAAGCGAAAACTATCAAAAGAGAAACAAGAGAAGACTTTGGATTTAGAGTCCAAGACTGCAAAGCTGACTGATTTCTTCACAAAAGTTCCACGACCACAACGTCAACATGATATACCGATTCTGAATCAAAACCAATCTCCGTCATCAGAAGTGGACACAAATACCACTTTGATCACTTCAAAATCAAAATATGATGACGTTGGAATCACCGAGGTGTCACAAGCAGGTTCATCTACCACATGTCTCACTACTGATCTCACTTTGCCTGTAAATTCTCTTGATACCTCTACTGCAAATGTTGATTCAAGTTGCTTTACAAGACATTCTGGGGTTGAAATAATTGCTGAAAATGAAAGTTTAGTGGACCATGGTGATGGTGGTGAAATGAATCAGTCTGCAGAAGATGAAGTAAATATAGCAAAAGATCCAGGGTTGTGGCTTGATTTCTCTGCTGATGATGTGGCTTATTGGATTGCTTGTGGACCCAGTGACTGTCAACACCACAATGGGCCATTTGACAAGTCTTACCGGCATTTCAGTAGTGGCAAACCAGCAAGATACTGTTCACAAAAACTTTTCGTTGGGACAAAAGCCAATGGTGAGAAATACAAGAGAGAGTGGTTATTGTATTCACCATCAACAGGATCAGTTTACTGTTATGTTTGTAAACTGTTTGCTCCTAAAAATGTCTCACATTTTGTTATAAGAGAAGGGTTCAGTGACTGGCGATACTATTGTAATTGATCATCATGAAAAAAGCACTACTCACCGAGACTCTATGCTAACATACTTAACTCGCAGACAAGGTGCGGGGTTGGGACAACAGTTGGAAAAACAAATTCAGGAAGAGTGTGATTACTGGGAACATGTCTTGAGGCGTGTCATAGCTGTTATTTGTACGTTAGCTGAACGTGGCTTGTCTTTTCGAGGAACAGAAGAAAGATTTGGATCATTGCAGAATGGGAATTTTTTTAGGGCTGCTTGAGCTCATTAGCCGGTTTGATCCATTTTTAGCAGGTCACATTTTGAAATATGGAAATTCTGGCAAAGGAAATCCTTCTTACCTGTCCAAAACCACCTGTGAGGAACTCATTCAACTAATGGCTCAAAAGGTCCACGCACTCATTGTTGACGAAGTAAAATCTTCTGGTTATTTTAGTTTGTCAGTTGATTCAACACCAGATCTATCACATATCGATCAGTTAAGTGTTGTACTTAGGTACTTAAAAGATGGACAGCCTATTGAACGCTTTTTAACCTTTCTGAAAATGAAAATCCATACTGGTGAGGAAATGGCAAATCAGGTGTTGCAGTACTTACGTGAAGTTTGTAAGCTAAACTTTTCAAAATGTAGGGGTCAATCTTACGACAACGCTGTCAACATGTCTGGGCGTTATAAGGGGATGCAGCAAAAAATTTTAGAAACAAACAAGTTTGCTATATATGTGCCCTGTGCAGCCCATTCACTAAATCTGGTAGGCCGAAGTGCTGTTGACTGCTGTCAAGAGGCGGTTATTTTCTCCTACTATACAATGATCGTTTTCAGTTATGATTGTTTATTTTATTTATTTGTCGGGTTCGAATCCCAGCTGAGCCGTGACGGCCAAATTCTAAAGGGCAAGTTCTACCTAAAGCCAAGTTAAGCTAAATTAAACTTTACGGATTGAGACCTATTAGTCCGACCTCAGGGTAACCTCAGGGTTGCTGACTCGATGCGGCCTACCTTAGACCTTAAATTACATGAACTTAAAAGGTAAACAAAAGGGTACTATTTGTGGTCTTCTTTATGAACTTGCAACAACAACGCAACCTGGACTATTGCACGATGCAACAATCATGTATCTAAACACCAACTGAATTGCAAGAGAGCTCTCTATCAAACACACCTTTACGTACGACCTTCCACAAACGAGTAGAAAGACGCGCAGCGTCTCAAATGATGCCAACAGTGTGACCAAACATGATGCCACAAGAGCTCAAAAATGCTAGCTCTAATTAATTTAATTTTTCACTAACCTACAATTATGAGATGATATATATACACACCTTAACTTAATATATATACAAGCATGCTGCATCAATCAGCTTAGTCATCGTATCGCCTTGGGACAACAATGGTTCTTCCTCTTCTAGATTTTCTAACACTCCCCACCGAAGCGCATTGTTGTCATTACCTTCCTGCAAGGTTAGCCAAGCCTTCTTCATGAGGCTGTAACTCCAAATGTTTCATCTTGACTATCTGTGTTTTTTGCTGATTTCTAAGCATAGAGTTTTTGTATAGGTCTCTTAACTTTCCTCCTGAAAGTCTTTTACCAGTGCAGACCTAACTAAATTGTCTTGCAACAACAACTCTTCAATTATGCCAAGCTTCCAGCATTGCCTTGGTCTTTCATCCCCAATCATTACCACTTCTCACCACCTTGATACATTTGCATTGGAGCCCTTTACGCTTGCCTGATGGTAATAATTGAGTTCTGGCAAGTATTCCATCTGCCACTCTTCCATAACTGATCTTGTAGCTCTTCAAGGTACCTGAACCGTCTGGTTAACTCTCCTTGAGTGCTCTGGATGGCTGCAAGTCTTCTGCACACTGGGTTTGATGTAATCGTTTACCACAAAGAAAATGATTTGGTGTCAATGGCTCTGTATCCTGCCTACTATTGTAAACAAAAGTGATAGGCCTACTGTTCACCATTGCTTCTACTTCACATAAAACAGTAGAGAATTCTTCTTTGCTCAATGAGCATTAGCTAAAAGTTTCTTTAATGGACACTTTACACTTCTCACTAGCCTTCCCAAAATCCTCCCCACCATGGTGCTCATCTCAACAATAAACTCCCACTGTACCCTTGGTGTGAAAAGTAGGATTGGAATCCTTCCTCTTTTAGCAAGGACCAAATTTCTTGGAGTTCCTTTGCAGCCTTTTTGAAGGTTTTTGCATTATCCGATAGGATTTTATTTGGGAAACCCCTTCTGTTCACAAACCGTTTAAAGGCCAAAGAAATACATCACTACTTAAGTTGCTTACCACTCCAAATGGATTGCTCTGGTGTAGCACACAGGTGAAAAGACATATATACCTTTGTTAGACTCCCCTCGCTCATACACATAGACTGGCCCTGCAAAGTCTACTCCACTACATCAAATGGGGCAGTATAGACACACCGTTCTCTTGGAAGTGGAGCCCCTTTTCATAATAAGGCTTTGCACTCCACGCTTGCAACCACACATTTATGCAAGACCTTTTTCACTACTTGTCTAATTTTGAGAATCCAAAATTGTTGTCTAATCTCTATTATCACTTCTCTAACTCCAGCATGTAACAGCTTATGATGAGTATCCAGGATCAAAGGTCCACAAAGTGCCCCCCAGAAGGTAGCAAAATTGGATGTCTCTTCTCCTCTGGAAGCCCAGAAAACTGTAGTCTACCTCCTACTCTCATAATCCTGATCCAAAAACACATCAAACCCTTGAGCGCAGAATGTGTTGGTAGAACCTGTAATGGATGGCTGGTGAAGCAATTCTCTCTCTTCACCAAATTTTTTCTTCTGCATATATACCACCCAGTATTTCTGGCTTTGCTTCTCATTACTGTTCAGAATTCCTTCCTTCTTGTTTTCTCCCTTAATGTTGTTGGTAAATCTATATACCCATGCTGTCACTCTTAACAATCTTTTCAGACTGCTAATGTCCTCAAGCCTCAATATGGGGTCCTGCTGCATACTTGACAACTGTTCACAGCGCATTTTCTCACCTCACTCACCATGCTTCTTCAGCCTGGCATTCTCCTACAATAGGCCTGATTAGAAGGCCAGTTTCACTTCCAAGTTTTGCCACTCTGGCCCATTCCACCACAAACTTGATTGTGAAAGATCTTTCACCGAAATTCCTCGTGTTGGTAAATCAGCGGTTTTGGATGCCTGGACAATGCTTCCATTGCTTTGGGATCTGTGTGCGCTTGAATTTCCCTCCACCCTATTGGCAACAAATGGTTTCCATTTCCTTGCCTGACTTCTTAACCAGTGCCAAACTATAGTGGAGTCTGTCCAATAATAGCTTGGAATTTCATAGAGGGCCAAAGACTTTCGCACTGTAATTGCAAGCCGACTAGCAATAACGGCACCCATCAATTCCAACCTTGGAACAGAAAGCCTTTTCAAAGGTGCTACTCTACTCTTTGCAGCAACCAACCTGCAACTTACTTCTTCTTGCAATGCGCCTCTTATATAAATACAAGTTGCATAGGCTTCCTCACTTGCATCACAAAAGTTGCAGCTCCAAATTGTCTGGACTATTGTTCAACTCTCCAAAGTACCATCTTGGGATTTCAATGTCTCCAAGATGTGCCAATTCTTTGAACCAATATTTCCACCTTACACCATATGATCAGGTAACTCTTGATCCCAACCAAGTCCAATTTCCCAGAGGCTCTGAAACCAAATTTTTACTTTATCACAAATGGAGCCAGGAATCCAAGAGGATCAAAGACCTTCGAAGCCAAACTAAGAGCTGTACGTTTTGTCCACCTTGTCTCATTCTCGGCCAGCTCTACTAAAGATTTCCCATTGAAGGTAAACAAATCATCATCTTGCTGCCAAACGATGCCTAGCACCTTTGCGTCTATTGCCCACAACTCCTTAATACCAGAATCCTCAATACTTGCTGCTGCGTCAGGTACTACAGAGGAATGACTCATAAACTCTTGTAATTGCGAATGATTGGTCTGCCATTTTCTGAGCTCCATGCCAGCCTCCCTCATTATAGCTCTAGCCTCCATGATATCTGTTTAGCCATTTCTGTATTATCCACGAACATAGCAAATCATCAACATAAAAATTTTTTCCTTATGTGTTCAATAGTGTTAGGAGATAGACTTCAGATATTTCTTAAATGGTACTGCATAGTAGCTGCCAACAGAAATGGACTAGAGCTGAGGCCAAACAACACTGACTTCATTCTATATGCTTGAACCTTAGGTTCATTTTCCAACAAGTCTTTCGTATCCACCCACAGATACCTTACTGCATCTCTGTCCTCTGGTTTTAACTTTATCCGCAAAAAAGCTTGCTTCACATCTGCAGTCAATGCTACTCTACCAAACCTGAATCTCAGTAACAAGGAAAATAAATCTGCATTTAATTTGGCCCAGCATCCAAACAGTCATTCAAGGACACACCACCTTGTCCTTGGCTGAGCCATCAAAAACTACCCTCAGTTTGGTGGTAGTTTTGTCTCGCCGTACCACTGCATGGTGTGGCAGATAATGTGCCTCCTGGCTCACCAGCTCACCTTGCACCCTTTCAGCATAGCCCTCCCTTACATAACTTAGGATGCCTCATCGTATTCAATTAACAACTCCTCATTTTTTCTTAGCCTGTACAATGAAGTCTCCCCTCCGATTAGCTAGCTGAAGGTTTGAACCGGGTTTGCAAGAATCCTTCCATGGTAGGCCAACTTCATAGCAACCATCTCTAACCCAATCCCTTTTTCAAAGTGCTCTAAAACATCATTGTTCACTATACTTGCCTGGTTGTCCTTTATACCAATAGATTCAGTTCCCAAAATGCTTTCAAATGCCTTTCCAGACCATGGCTGTTCTCCTCACTCTTAACAAAGAGAGCCTTAACTTCCATTTCATTGCAATAACTACCATGTACCATCCAGCCTAGCTTACTTTCAATAGCTACTGGGCCTTGAGATGTACGGACAATATTACCAGTGATGAAGTCCCAATAATAGTCAGCTCCAATCAAAAGACTAATATCTTCTGTTCCCCTCAAACTTATTATTGCCAAATTTAATTCCTTTAACTTGCAATTCTTGGACACATGCCATATCTAAACAAGTAGTGACTGGAGCACAAGTTCCTCAATCTCTACAGCTTGGACCTTGATAGTGGGACTTTGCGGTAACAACCCCTTTAACCAGAACTTCTACCTTCTTAAATTTGGTTCGGTTTTGAACGGAACCCCCAAACCGAAATTCTTAAATTTTCCCTCTTAAGTTCTTTAAACTTCAATTTTCTGGAAATTCTGGTCTTAATAAAACTACACTGGCTACCACTATCAAACAACACTCTTACAGTAGCTTCTCCTCATTCCCAATTATAAGGCTGCAGTTGTTTGCAATAATCCCCCTTTACTTTTACTCCCTTGCATAGCAGTGGCATGTGGCCACTGATGTCTCTACTTCTGGGTAGGCCTACTAAGAGTGTTTTCACACAATAATGGCTGATGCCTACCATGACATTTTTGCACAAAATTTTAAACTTACAAAACCTTGCTCTATGACCTTTCAAAAACATTTAAAACATGCTGTGGACTTAGTTACCCTGTCCTTTCTCTCCTCAAAGGGTAAGGCCTCAGCCACCTCACATTTTATATGACTTGTGGTTGCCTTCGCAAATATACATTCCTTGATTCCCTTTAATTTATTCTCAGAGGAGGCATGTAGAGCTGACACTGTACCTGGACTATTCCTTTTTGTGGAAACTTTGGTGCTGTGCCTGCCTTTGTCCTCTTGTTTACCATCCACTGTGCAAACTCAACTCCCTCTCGTCTTGCTAATTCTGTGCCTAAAAGACTTAACATCTGCTGAAGGGGGATGTACACTGTTCTGCAGAGTGTCCCCTACTTAATTCAAGCAAAATTGAGCTAGGCAATTTAGACTCCAGTGTAGGAACCAACATTATACCATACTTTTCCATTCCTACACCCAAGTTGTCCAGAGACCTAGTTCTAATTTCAAATCATATACTGCCGTAACTCCTTGACACTATTAGGATTATTAACAGGAGGATAGTTAAAAGTGCACGGAGGTGGCTTTTAATTAAGATCTCTGGCTTACCAAACCGTTTCTTTAATATATCCCAAGCCACATTATAATTAGCCTCTGTTAATGCTAATCCTGCTATAGTCTTTGCTGCCTCCCCTTCCAAGAGGGACCGCAAATAATTAACTTCTCCACGGCACTTAACACTTGACTAGAATGAACTGCTGATTGAAACTGTCTGCCCATCCTTGCCATTCCTGAATACTCCCAGAAAATGTTTTTGAGTACAAGCCTCGGTAATTGAACTACAGATCTGTTTCCTAACTTCACAGCATCATTTGTTGAGTGTTGTGTTTCATTATTAGACCTGGTCTCTAACTGTACTGAGCTGCTAAACTCTTTTGCTCGGAGGCCTACGTTAGTCATATCATCAATATCTCTTCAAAGTAAATTATGTTATTTCTATTTCATCCTCTTCTATAGAGCCTCAATTTTAACATTTACCTCACTTAGAGCAACCTTTTTAGTTTCTAATATGGCAAGCTTCGCAGTCACTAAGCGTAAATCCTCTTGCTCTATGCAGAATCTATAGTGGCAATGACCTTTGTAATTAGACCTTTGTAGGCACTTCTCCTTTTTATAAATTGTTCAATTCAGATGCACTCATCTTCAATGTAAACAACCCTTGGGCTCATACCAAATGAGCTGAATTGGCAGAAATACTTAACCAAAACTGATCAAACGCAAATTTTACTTTCAATTAACTGAATTGGTGAGTGGGGTACTAACCAAACACCAGTATGGAATACCAATTTTCCACCCCAGGACCTTAATTCAATAATGACCCAAATTAATCAAACCAGAAAAATATAGGCCAAAAAAACGACCGACGACTGGCCAAGTTTCGCAATTGGGCGACCAACTTTACCCTGGGACCTTAATTCAATAATAACCCAAAATTAACCAAACCGGAAAAAAAGTAGGCCAAAAAACGACAGACGACTGGCCAAGTTTCGCAATTGGGCGACCAAACTTTTTACCCTGGGACCTTAACTCATAATAACCCAAAATTAACCAAACCGGAAAAAAGTAGGCCAAAAAACGACAGACGACTGGCCAAGTTTCGCAATTGGGCGACCAAACTTTTTACCCTGAGACCTTAACTCAATAATAACCCAAAATTAACCAAACCGGAAAAAATAGGCCAAAAAACGACAGACGACTGGCCAAGTTTCGCATTGGGCGACCAAACTTTTTACCCTGGGACCTTAACTCAATAATACTCAACCCGTCTAGGCCTAACTTGGGATACATTTGCACAATCAGAACTTGCCGAAAAATGGTCACTGACTCAGTCTTGGGTAGAAATCCGGTTCTGAAGGACCATGTTATTTTATTTATTTGTCGGTTCGAAATCCCAGCTGAGCCGTGAACGGCCAAATTCTAAAGGGCAAGTTCTACCTAAAGCCCAAGTTAAGCTAAATTAAACTTTACGGATTGAGATCCTATTAGGTCCTACCTCAGGGTAACCTCAGGGTTGCTGACTCGATGCGGGCCTACCTTAGACCTTAAATTCATGAACTTAAAAGGTAAACAAAAGGGTACTATTTGTGGTCTTCTTTATGAACCTTGCAACAACAACGCAACCTGGACTATTGCACGATGCAACAATCATGTATCTAAACAACCAAACTGAATTGCAAGAGAGCTCTCTATCAAACCCACCTTTACGTACGACCTTCCACAAACGAGTAGAAAGACGCGCAGCGTCTCAAATGATGCCAACAGTGTGACCAAACAATGATGCCACAAGAGCTCAAAAATGCTAGCTCTAAATTAATTTAATTTTCACTAACCTTACAATTATGAGATGATATATATACACACCTTAACTTAATATATATACAAGCAATGCTGCATCAATCAGCTTAGTCATCGTATCGCCTTGGGACAACAATGGTTCTTCCTCTTCTAGATTTTCTAACAATGATGTCTCATGTAATAACTGTGAAAAAACTATATAGGGATATGGGTTGATTGCCTGATACCCTCATCCGTTGGAAATTTCCAGCAGATTTCAGTGGTGAGTTAACGACAAAAGCCCTACGTTTTTTCGTTAGAAAGTTATGTGTATATATAGGTCTTCAAAGGACCTCTATGTTTATTTGCCTTCTGTATTTGCGCTGCCTAATGGTAAAGAAAGAAATTGCCTTACCTTATTATTTCGTTGGGCCTCGCTTCTGTTTCGATGTAGGACCGTGGCACGATGGAGTTACACAATGAGTTGATTTGATGTAATTAATATAGGCCGTCACTATTTAAATACCTGAAGGAATATGCCTATCCTTTTTATAGTTATTAGGTTTTATATTAAGAGGATTTCACTCAGAACTTATAGGAAAATAAAGTACATCTTCCTTATTTAAAGCATCGCTGTAACATAAGCAGCTCCGAGCGAGCCGATATGATATAATCTTCGTATTTTAGTATTTGCCGAATTTACAAAGTTCGTTACTCTTCTCTCGATGTAATTTTCATGAGTTGGAAGTGGAAAATTTTGAACACGAAATAATAAATTTGTTTTTCTTGTTGTTATGCAGGCCCGATGCCTACATATGGGTTCTATGTATGTATGGCAATTATTTTCATTCCCAATAGGCTATGTCGCCAATCCCGAGGCAATTTTTTAGATATTTAATTCAATTAATTATTAATTTATATTTAATTATGAAATAAAGGTATCACATACGATACCATGTTGTAAGCGTGTATAGTTTTTCCATAATAACACTATACATAAAAATGTCAGATAATTAATCAAACAGTATGCCAATATGCTAGGTTAAGTGGCTATGTTGGCCTTATTTTTGTATTAAGTTCAGTGTATAATACGTAAGATTGTACTTGTATGTTAGGTTAAGTGGCTATGGATTGTGAATGATCCGCAATAAAGATGTTTTGTTTGTTTCTTGTTTGTTTCTTGTTTGTTTTGTATTCCGTCTGGAATTAATATTAAAAGGAATAATGATAATACTTTTTAAAATTCCATTACGTTTGAGTCCACAAACACAATGTTTTCCGTGTTGAGTATATGTATAATGAAAATAGCCACGAAGGAAAATAAAACACGAAAAAGTGCTCAAGCACTTTCATCTAATGATATGCTCAGGAACACTGAAATTAATCACAAGAATGAGATTATATAAGGTTATAAAGAAAAAATAATATGACTGGTGCAGAAAATATTTAGGAGGAGTATACAATTCACGTGGAATAGCTACCAGAGTTTCAGCGCCTTGCTCTTCTTATCTAAATCTGTTCTGAATGAATTCAAAATAACAGGATCGAACGAAAAGAGGCTCTGGCTAAGGTTGGAATTGTTTGTAAGTTGAATAATGGCAGACTCAAGAATGTTTCTATTAATAATATTGTTTGGGTGAAACAAAATTGAAGAATTATTTCAATCAATAAAATGGAACAACTCTGGCAAATTGACAGAAAGGGCATTGGACGACTGTCCCATTCTAATGGAATATTGATGTTATTTTACACGTGTGTTCAAGTCTTTTTCCGTCTGTCCAATATAAAAGAAGTCACATTGTTTACAATCAGTTTTATAGATAGTGCCTGAATTTAATACTGGTGGGACTATTCTTTATTATGACATTTTTCACAATATTGTTATATGAAAATACTACATTAATGTTCAAAAGTTTAAGTACATTAGCAATCCCCTGTAATTTCGAAGTATGCTGAATTCGGGTAACAATTTTTCACTTTCAGTATGAATTTTTTAAATAAGTGAGATTTAGGGACAGGAACGGTTAACTGCCTACGAAAGAGGAAATAATAGTGTTTATATGGAGCATTAATTTCTGTCCACGAAATTTAGATTAATATTCTGTCATACAGAATAGAATTCAAAGAAGTATTATTATTATTATTATTATTATTCCTTTTAATATTAACTCCAGACAAAATACATTTCATTTTTACTGTATATATTTGGGCGATTAACTATAGTAGCCGAAATCCATATTGGAGTACAAATAAATCGACCAACCGAATCTGTCGGCCAAATTTATACGCATAAGTCCTTCAGCAAAATTTGGAGGGGTAAGGAATCAGAGTGTATCACCATAGTGGGATATAAAACTAGGGGAACGGAACCTTTTGGAAAAAAGTGAAGCTGAGTCGTTGCTATGAAACTGGTAAACATTCTGACATTTATGACATCGCAATTGTTTCTCGTATTAAGAAGCGGCTATCCTTTGTTATGTATTATTATGTTGGCCTTATTTTTGTTCAATGTACAGTAAGATTGCACTTGTATGTTAAGTTAAGCGGCTATGGCTTGTGAATGATCCGCAATAAAGATGTTTTGTTTTGATAATAAAAACCCATTCTAATAGAAAGAGTTTATTTCCACAACAGTTACTTTAGTTACTTTATAAATATAATAATTATGTCAAAAGAAAAATAATAGAATCTGTATGGATAGAACAAGTGGATAATTTTAATTTGTGCGAAGGTACTTATAAGCTGGACCCTCTAATGAGATTCTTGGTAAAAAAATCCCTTACGGCGTCGGGTGAACGGGATCTAACGAAGGTGTGAATTTCTTAAAGGTCTCTGGATTGTTTCCTTACTGGCTTTTGGGGTAAATGTACAGTATTACACCCGTCTCCCTTTCGAGGTGAAATTTATGTTTTTCCTATGGTTTTTGATGTGTTTTGAACGAATCTGACCTTCAAAACCGTCGGAAATGACTCGTTTTTGAGATAACCCCCCTCCCCCCAGCCGGCAATCGAAAACGAGTCATTTCCGACGGTTTTGAAGATCAGATTCGTTTAAAACATCAAAAACCATAGGAAAAACAAATTTCACCTTCAAAATTGACCTAACCTATCCTAACCTATCCTAACCTAAATCACTTATAGTCTTGTAGGCAGCTCAGGAATCACTATAAATCACAGAGCCAGGCCTAATGTACTTCTGAATGAGTGGAATGAGTGTTCCATTCCGGTACGAAAGTAATTTGAAATGGATGGAGCGCAGTGATTGGGCAGACATGTAACGAACACACAAACGAACGTACGAACACATACTGGATACACACTAAAAAAATGTTTATATCTCGAAAATGAAGCATTTGCGATGGAAATGCTATAGAAGGAAAGTGGGTTAATATTCGTTTTAATGCTTTGTTCGTTTTTGATAGAAGGAGACATTCTATGACAATTTAACATATACATTCGTATTCAGGACACCTTGAAACCTCAGGGAAACTGATAAAATCAAGGAAATGTAATAATTATTTTTTATGAAAAAAAAAAAAATTTAGACGTAAAAGTAGCCATTATAGGCCATTGACCGAGTATTTAGCTCTTAACGCTGTAAAATTTTAACGAACGTCGCCCTCTCCAGTTTTATGGGGAGACATCTCGTGGCAAAATTAGGAAACATAGGTCAAAACAACCAATTACATCTCGTTTTGGTTTCACGTGACCTTATCCGACAATCAGAGACGTACATTTTGAATCTCTCATAATACATACTCATTCAAATGCTTTAGTCTGGTTTTCATTATGGTTTGATGAGGTTGCGATTGCCTGGGTTTTTGGTACCTTGGAACGCAGTTCCAAAAAACTACTGTTGTTTGCGGTTCCTCAGAGAGACGCAACAACTCTTGTTCGCCTGATCCAGCAACATATTAGGCCTGGGACTACAATCTATTCCGACGAGTGCCGTGCGTATTCTCAACTTGGAAATCTAGGCTACATTCACCGGACAGTCAACCATTCACAGCGGTTCGTGGAAGACACCGTTCACATTCAAAATATTGAGTGTTGTTGGAAAGACGTGAAGAGCTGGATATTACGGTCTGGCAACAAAACCCAATCAGTTTAGGTTAGGTTAGGTCTGTTTAGGTTAGGTTAGGTCTGTTTAGGTTAGATTAGGTCTGTTTAGGTTAGGTTAGGTCTGTTTAGGTTAGGTTAGGTCTGTACCAAACACATTTTTTCTGGTGTTTTTTGGTGTGATTTGCTCAAATCTGAACTTCGTTTCTTTGGGAAATGAGCCGTTTTTGAGAAATTTTCAATTTTAAAATTTCTCAAAAACGGCTCATTTCCCAAAGAAACGAAGTTCAGATTTGAACAAATCACACCACAAAACACCAGGAAAATGTGTTTTGGTTCAGAAAGGAGGAAAAGCACTAAAACGAATAATTACCGGAAAGTGTCTTAGAATTAAAAAATATACTTAATGAATATATAATAATTGCTGGAAGTTAGATGGGTGTAATAGTAGAATACCACCACTTTTGGCAGTGGCGTACTAAGGGGGGGTGCGAGGGGGTGGTCCACCCTGGGTGACAGCCAGGAGCGGGGTGCCATCGGGAGAGTTGAAATACTAGCAGTGGCGACTCGTGGTATAAATGTATGGGGGTGCAATTTCATAAAATTGTACGACAACACGGACTCACAATAGGCTAGCGCGAATCCAACTGCCGCTCACAAGAGTACTTGTATTAACATATACAGCTATGCCAGACGTACAATTCTAGTTAATTACTAATAAGTAATAATTTCAATAAAATACATATATATGAAAATAGGTCCTGCTCCAACCAGATTAGCCTAAACACAACCTAGGCTACGTTGGAGTGGAAGACCTAGGCCAAAGATGAACTAGCCTAACTATTGTCCATAAACAGGACTTCCATACACTTTTGTTAAACAATTACAGCTGAAATGTCAGCTTATTTAACCTAAATTTAATAACCGAAGGGAAATTTATGAACTTCTTACCTTGAAACTGTTATAATTTTATCTCTTGACACCACTAAAACATTTTTATTCCGGCTTTTTCCGTCGCTGTTGTTATGCTTAATCGCTTATGCTTATTCAGCTTCTCGCCCTGTTATTCTGCTTATCCCGATCTTTTTCTTCTTCTTCTTAAAACCGTGTTGCTATTTCTAGCCATGGGATCTTTTTTCTTTTCATCCCATATTTGTTTTTTCGTTGGTGTCTTTTTAATTTTTCTCAGCAAGAGTTCATGTTCTCCTTCTGAGTTATTTTTTATTATTATTATTTATTTTAATGTCAATATGGCTTATCCAAGATTAGGTGGGTCTTCCATTTCGGTACTCCCAAATTTTCCATACATTGGGGCCAGCCAGAAAGGAAAAATTGCATGTGAAACCCAATTTTTTCTTTAATATTTATTAACCCATCTTAGATTACCTATATTTTATGTTTTATTTGTTATTCCATTTTTGTTTTTCCTCACTTTTTAATATAAAAAGTGTAGCATTTTATAAAGTCCTCACCCTTTTCAAAATGAAAGGGTGTTGCATTTTAGTTTATTTTCCATAGGAAATATTACAATACTCCAGCCCTTATCTTTTGTTGTAACATCTGCCTAGCTCGTAGAGCAGTTGAACGTTGTGGTCTACTATTTGTGGTATAGGTTATTGTAGTAGTAGGACTAGTTACATCATTTATTGAACAGGTTAGGTTTGGTATAGTTTGGGTCAAATTTTGATCATCATCAGAATCTATTATAGATTCATCATCTTGATCATTTTTGTTAACAGTAGTTGGTCCTACTTCTAGGGGGTATAAGAGTGATACATCTCTTATAGTTTCACCTGAAGCAGTTTTAAGTTTTACAACCCTGGTTAATCCATCTTCCCCAGTTTTTAGTTCTAAAACTCTACCTAATGGCCAACACTGTCTTGGTGTATTTTGTCTAATTAGAACTACATCTCCTACCCTAATTTTATTAACCCAGTCTTTGTTTTGTATATATTTATGTCTTTCTCTCAACCCAACAAGGTATTCATCACTCCATTGCTTTTTAAATTTTGTTTTTATATTTGTTATTTGTGATAATCTATTTTGCAAATCATGATTATTATCACTCCAAGGTGGATCATCCAAGGAGATATTGTAATCAGGTAGAAGGTTAATGACTTCTCCCTTAATCAAATGATTTGGGGTGAGAGGCTCTACATCATTAATATTATCCCCTACATAAGTAAGAGGTCTGTTATTGACAACATTCTCAATTTCACTAATGAGAGTGAGAAGTTCAAAGAATTCAATTTGTTTTTTACCTATTGATTTCTTTAGGCAATTCTTTATTGTTTGGATATTCCTTTCCCAGATTGCTCCATACCATGGTGAGGCAACAGGGATGTATTTCCATTTTATTTTGTTATTTTGTAGATATGTTATGGTATGTGAATTTTGTAATATGTCATTTATTTGGTTTTCACCAGCCTTGAAATAGGTTGCATTATCTGTCCAAACAATTTTGGGTACAGAATGCTTAGCACAAAATCTTCTAAAGCTATAGACAAATGATTCTGCGGAGAGATCACTCACTACGTCTAAGCTGACTGCTCTAGAAGATGAACATGTGTAAAGTATGATGTACATTTTTTGTTCTGTTGTTCCCAGACCAACAGTCAAACTTCCTGTATAGTCTATGCCAACTGTTTCAAAAGGCCTATTAAAGGTGACTCTCTCTGTTGGCAAATCAGGAGGATTGGTCTTCCTGAAAGATCTGGAATGAATCCTTTTGCAGGTGACACAGTTATTCAAAACTGTCTTTACAGTCATTCTGCCTTTGGGTATCCAATACAACTTTCTAATGGCATTTAATGTTTGTGGAACGCCCATGTGATAAAGTTCATTGTGTTTCTCTCTAATAATTAGGGTTGTAATGTGATGGAACCTAGGAAGAAGAAGGGGTTGTTTACTGTTATATGTGATTTGTGATTTGTTTAATCTACCCTTACATCTTAATAAGCCATCTTTGTCAATGTAAAGATTCAAGTTTATTACCACAGAGGGTACTTTGTTCATTTGTTTACCAATTGTTAAAAAATCTATTTCATTTTTGTATTCTGTTTGTTGTATGTGGTTAATCCAATATTTGGTAGCTAGACTTGTATACATTTCATTATCATTATTTCTTTGTTTATTTATTTTCTTTAAACAGTTGTGAATGAATCTGAGACAGTAAGATGTTACCCTTACAAGTTTGCCAAAGTCAGAATAACTGTTATAATCTAATAGTGGCTCAACTTTATTTGTTTATCATGTTAAGTTTTACATTAATTTGTTCTGCTGGCCACATTGTTTCATCCTGAATGAATTCAGGTCCATGAAACCAATTTTTGTTGGATTTTAGTAATTTACAGGATAATCCTCTTGTGAGAAAGTCTGCAGGATTTTGTTTTGTTGGAATGTATCTGAAGGTTATGTCCAAATTTTGTCTAGCTTCTTTAATGTCTCTTAATCTGTTACGGACAAAGATGTTTTTTGAGTTTAACTCATCAGAGTTGATCCATGCCAAGCAGATTTGACTGTCAAGCCAAATATATGTAGTTGTGATGTTTACATCATAATAGACTTCATGGAGAAATACTGTTATTTTTACAGCTAGATAACCCGCAAGTAGTTCAAGCTGAGGAATAGTTTTCTTTTGTTTTAAGGGTGTTACTTTCCCCTTGGCATAGATCAAATGGCTGCCATCCTCACCTACAAGGTAAGCGCAACAGCCATACACCTTTTCACTGGCATCACCAAATACATGCAAGGTTTGAGGTGTATCTCTGTGTCCACAAACTCTGGGAATATTTATGTTTTGTAATTTATTGAGATCTTTAGCTAACCTTTTCCAGCTATCTTGTTGTTTATTGGTTATAGGATCATCCCAGTCTACTTTCTGTTTCCAAAATTCTTGTAAAAGAACCCTGGATCTGATAGTAGAAGGAAGGAGTAAACCCATAGGATCAAATATTTTTGAACTTTCGGATAAGATCTTTCTTTTTGTGTTAGCTGTTGTATCTAAGGTGTAGCCTTTTGTGCAGAGTGAATCATGAACTTTAGAATCTGAGTTCAAATCCCAGATCATGCCTAATGTTTTCACCCTGTTTTTGGTTCTGTTAATCCTTTGTCTTCTGATTTTATTTTTTGATTTAGTCTCTCATTATTTGTGATCCACTCTCTTAATTCAAAATTACCTTCTTTCATTATTTTATCTGCTTTTATGTAAACTTCATTTAATTCTGACTCTGTTTTGGTTGATCCTACAAGGTTATCTACATAGAAGTGATCTTTCAAGAACTGAACAGTTAAATCATTTTCATCATACAAATTTAAGTGATGTTTGATGGTTAAAGCCAGTAAACTAGGACTTGCATTTGCTCCAAACAAAACCACATTAAATTTAAATGTTTTAAACCCTTTATTTAAGTCATATGGATCATTAAACCACAAGAATCTTAGTTGATCTTTGTCATAGTTATTTTTCAGATGAATTCTCAAAAAAGCTTTGCTTATATCACTTTGAACTGCATAGTCATCTAATCTAAATCTTAGAAGGATTTTTACAAGGTCTGAAATAAGATTAGGCCCCTCTATGAGACAGTCATTCAAGCTATGCTTATTGCCATCTTTAAGACTACAGTTATACACAACTCTAAGTTTTGTTGTGGGTGCATCCTTTCTATAGACTCCTGTGTGAGTAAGATAATGGCAGTTGTCTTTTTTAAAGGGGTGATCTTTAACTTCTTCAATGAAGCCTTTTTCTAACTGGTCCTTGAAAACATCATCATACATTTTAATTCTCTTGTCATTTTTTAATCTTTCATCAAATTATAGAGATGACCTTTAGCTACCTTTAGATTATCATTTAATTTTGGACTATTGATCTTCCAAGGTAGTTCAATTGAATAATGGCCATTTTCATACATGATGGTGTTTTCAAAATTTTCAGCCATTAATTGATTTTCATCTGTATGATCACCATCTTGCACCCCCACTGACTCTAATAGCCAGAGCTGTTGTACACCTTTATCTAATTCTTCAGTTGTTAATGATTTATTTAATATTTCAGTATTTATGTCATTATTTGAGTTGTGTAAGACCTTGTCATAATAGGGCAAGTTTGTTAGTCATATATTTTTATTTTTCATTGTTATTTTATATTTATCTATGTGTCCCAGTGGAGCTATACCCCAGTGAGTATCTAGAGCAATCCCATCTCCTATTCTGACTATGCCCTTCTGAATTAAGTGAATATAATCAGCTCCAATTAACATTTGAACATTATCTATTATATCATCATTTAAATTTCTATCTGCAATTTTATATTGCTTTTTAAGTTGTTGTATTACTTCTTTTAAATTTGGTATTTTAAATTTTTGTTGACCAACTTGTTCAATGACTACTACTTCTATGTTTGTTGTTTTATTCTCTGTGGGTATATCCAGATCTAAATTGACTGTATTATATTTTTCTTTCTGTTCATTTTCTTTGACAAATGATGTTATACACAATTCTTGTTCATTTTTATGAGTTTGTAGGCCTAATTGATTAACTAATGATTGATCTACAAATGTTTGTTGGGAACAAGAATCTATTAGACATCTTATAGGAGTTGTCCCACCTTCTTTATTTTTTAAATCCAAGGTTATTGTAGGTAGGAGTACACTAGAATTTTTATTGACATTATTTATTGATATATGTCCATTAAATGTTTTTTCATTTTTCTTTAGGTTTTGTTTATTTGAATTTTTAAATGAATCACAAAGACAAGAGACATGATTTAAACTTCCACAATTAACACATTTGAATCTTATTTTTGTTTTGCAGTCTTTGTTAGTATGTCCTGCACCTGTGCATTTAGTACAAAGGTTTAACTGAGAACACCTATTTATCCGGGATTCTAAGTCTACATATTTAGTACATCGTGTGCTATAGTGATCATCAGCCGAACAAAATTTACACTTACGTACAAATTCTGTCGTAACATTAAAATTTCGTAGTGTAGGAGTTAGACCTATCACTTTTTGTTCTGATTTGTCTTTTTGTTGTGGTTGTGGTTTTGTTTGTATTTCTTTGTTTGTGAATCAATCTTTGTTTGTGAATCAATCTTTGAAGATTTGTACATTGACAAAACATTTGGAAATTCATTCCTTATTTCATCAAGGGTAGGGTATGTATTTCCCGTTATTCTTTGGAAAATATCCCTAATTTGGGTAGGTAAACAATCAAATATTATGGCTTGGATAAACCATGCTGATTTCTCTAGATCTATATCATTATTTTGTAGATGACCTAACATGCATTCAATTTCACAATAGAAATTGTACAGATCCTGATGGTTATCCTTGGCTGGTTTTATATTTTTTAATTTTATTGCTAAATCATTTACTATTTCTTTTTTATTTAGGAAATTTCTTTCTAGTAATTTGAGAGCTATTTTATATGAACTGCCAATTGCCGGTAAGGCATCAACCAGTTTTAGGGCTGGGCCCTTTAAATAATTAAGGAGATAACTGAATTTGTCAACATCAGATATATAATCTTTGTTGCCAATTAAACTATCAAATTTTTCTAGAAAAGACTGAAATTTTGTTCGATCACCCTCAAATATTGGTACTTGTAATGTTGGTAACTTGGCTTTTAGTTGTTTATTGTCATCATTAGAAATGGATACATTTCTGAAGGCCTCAATCAAACTTTGATTTGTAGCCTCTAAATTATTTGGTAGATTATCTAAAGCAGCATATAATTCATTTATGTGAGAATCTATTTCAAAAATATTCTGTTCTTGTTCACACAAAAGTGCTGTATATCTCTCTTCACCAACATTTAACGCATCAGTTTCTGTAACAATTTCCTCATCTATAATTATTATTTCCTGTTTAATTCTATTTAAACCACCCAAAATAGTATCATAATCCCTTTTATTTGGATTTTCTTTGCTATTAAAGGTAGTTAAAAGCCTGGTAATGACTCCCTTCCTTGCTGATCTCTTCCTTTTTAATGATTTAATCTTTGCCTCAATTGCTTCACATTCAGCCATATTTATTTATTTTATTTTTCCAAAATTAAGTCCCCAAAATCCTAAAACCCTTTCAACTCTATAAATAAGCTTTATTTTGGTTAAATAGGCTAGGCTTCTGATTACCCTTATTCTAGAATTTTACCACATTTATGACCAAATGATAAGTTTTGAAGCATTTGAATTATTTCTTATTTTTATTTTTAGTTAGGGCTTCGTAATTTATTATTATTATATGTAGTATTTGAAAAAGCCAAACATGGAATAAATTCTGTTCAGATGTCAAAATGTTTGATAAGGCGTAATTTTATTATTTTTTTTTTTAATTTATTTTATTTTATTTTATTCAAGGTTAAGGTTTTCACAGCAAATAACCCTTCCCCACACGGGCCACCATTTATATGGAAAAAATAGGTCCTGCTCCAACCAGATAGCCTAAACACAACCTAGGCTAGTTGAGATGGAAGACCTAGGCCAAAGATGAACTAGCCTAACTATTTGTCCATAAACAGGACTTCCATACTCTTTTGTTAAACAATTACAGCTGAAATGTCAGCTTATTTAACCTAAATTTAATAACCGAAGGGAAATTTATGAACTTCTTACCTTGAAACTGTTATGAATTTTATCTCTTGACACCACTAAAACATTTTTATTCCGGCTTTTTCCGTCGCTGTTGTATGCTTAATCAGCTTATGCTTATTCAGCTTCTCGCCCTGTTATTCTGCTTATCCCGATCTTTTTCTTCTTCTTCTTAAAACCGTGTTGCTATTTCTAGCCATGGGATCTTTTCTTTTCATCCATATTTGTTTTTTCGTTGGTGTTTATTTAATTTTTCTCAGCAAGAGTTCATGTTCTCCTTCTGAGTTATTTTTTATATTATTATTATTTATTTTGTCAATATGGCTTATCCAAGATTAGGTGGGTCTTCCATTTTGGTACTCCCAAATTTTCCATATATAAATGGCTTATATCATTATTACTGAAGTAACTATTAGTAAAAATAAAGTTGTTATTATAAAAAAATTCGTGATTGTACTTATATTTTCATTACAACAGTAAAATATAATTTATATTTACTTGAGCGAAAAATCTATCGCTCCATTCGGCTGCAATATTATTTGGTATTCAAACAGCGGTATGCTGTTTAAACGAAGCTATGCTATAAGTTTAGAATATTATGTACTGTATGAAGGCTTACTCAAAATGCCTCATGAATCATGATATGCCACATGAATTTTTAAAATATATTTCAAGAATATTTATTTTAATATCTTAAAATTAATATTTTTTTATCTGTTAAATTAATATTTATCGTTTCAAGCAAGGGGGAGCGACCGCTCCATCGCTCCTATACGCCAGTCGCCATTGAATACTAGTACAAGTTTTCAAACCAAATTAAAAATTCGCTAAAGTAAGAAAATTTTTTTTAAAATGTTCAAACTATTATAACAGCTTAATGTTAATTTCTACTATAAAATAAATTTTTATTTTTATTGGCAATACAAAATTTACAAACAAAAAATTAAATATTTGATAAAAATTACATCGAAAGGCGAACGTTTGTTGATGTTTTAGTCATCAGTTTGATGAGCATAGCCAGCTGGCTGCAACTGACATTCCAAGTCTTGTTCACTTGACACTATGACTCCACATACATGAGGTATGTTTCATTAAATAATTATGATAAAGCATAAAGTGCTGGTGTTCATAACAATATCAAGGTACTTATACCAGTGTCCAGTAATTTTCGACAATGCGGTATCATAGTATCATAGTGATGTTTAAATGTTTATAAATAATAATTAATGATAATTATCATTATTATTATCATTATTAATTATAATTAATTGTCTCTGATTGTCTGGGTTGATAATCTGATAACTCAATGGGTATCTGGTTGGAAAAGTTTAAGAACCACTTGTTTGAAGCTTTTCTGTTGTATAAATTTTTTTTACTTCTTTATTTACTGGATATACTGTTAATTTCATTTTGTCAGTGGTCTAGTTATTTGTGAGTAATGCTCATATTTTTGCTTTTTTAGGAGTCGAGTTTGCACTTAACCCCCCCCCCCCCCCCCCCCCAAAAATAATAATATTATAATGGAGCTAAGTGCAATATATATATATATATATATATATATATATATATATATATATATATATATATATATACAGGGGGCTGCAAAAGTAGGTATACAATAATGAAAAACAAAACGTGCGCACAAAACGTATTTTATTGATTATACAAGCATATCAATAATAACATATCAATAATAAACATATTAATCCCTCAAATGGTCAAACTGTTTGCCCCCGGCATTCACACACTCCACTAGTCGAGTGTGGACACCCATGCACACTCTGGCACAAAGGTCTCTATCAGCATCAATTTCCTGGCAAGCCTCCCGTATGAACTGAATCATGGCATCAACAGAACATGGCTTGCGTGCGAAAACCATGTCTTTTACACATCCCCAGAAAAAGAAGTCCATAGGGGTGAGATCCGACGAACATGGTGGCCAGTCAATGGCTCCCCGACGTCCAATCCACCTGTTGGGAATTCTTCGTCAAGTAGCGCACGCACAGTGAGTGCGAAGTGCGGTGGCGCCCCATCCTGCTGAAAGTAGAAGTCGTCCTGCTGCTGTTGTTCGCGCACCTGTGGTATGATTGTATCCGTCAGCATGTTCAGATACACGTGTTGATCGACAGTCCTGTGCAGAATGATAGGTCCAACGACACCTTTGCAGGACAGGCCAGCCCACACTGTCACCCCAGGTTGATTGAGCTGTTGCTCAATCTTGACTTTAGGGTTTTCAGTTGCGTAGTACACACAATTGTGCCGATTAACGGCACCCGATAGCTTAAAGTTTGCTTCATCGGACCACACGAATTTGCACAGAATGCTGTCACCCTCTCGTTCCTCGTTCAGGATGGCTTCGCAAAATTGTAAACGCCGATCCGAGTCATCCTCTAATAAACCATGTATCAATCGTGGCACGTACATTTTCAGTCCTACACGGTGCATCAAACGACCCAACGATCTGCGTTCAATACCCAATTCAGATGATGCCCTGTTTTTCGATTTCTGAGGGCTCTGGGTAAATGCCAGGGCGACCTGCATTGCATTCTCTGGCATTGTCACGGTGACTGGTCGACCACTCTTCGGCGAGTTGTGGATAGACCCCGTCCGCTCAAATTTGTCACGTATCCGGTAAATCGTGAGCCTCGTTGGTGGAGGCGATGCAAATGTTTCTCGCCACTGCTCTCGCACACGTTCACTATTCTCTGTCTTCCAGTACTGTTTCAAAATCCATTTGCGCTCCTCGTCCGTTAAATTACCAGCCATCGTTAAATTTCCACTTTACCTGCAAATAATAGATGTATTATAGAAAAAATTACGAAAATAAAAATAGTAATAATGATTTTAATGAATTAAATGAATTCTAGTATTAAATGAATCCTAGCACCATTATTATAATACTGGTAATACTGGTATAATCCTTACTGTATACCTACTTTTGCAGCCCCCTGTATATATATAAAACCAAAAAAATTTATAAACTTTAAAATGTATTTTCGCTGCTGTTCTTTTGTATAATGTTAAAGTAAATCCTATTGAACATTATATTGCTATAACTGTAGAAAAATAAAAATTTCAAGCTAAATTGTGAGCAAGAAAATCAATAAGGAAAATTGTTGATTGGTCCTTGGAGGTCCTTGGATTTTTTTTAATATAATGGAAGTAAGTGCGATATATATATATGTAACAAAAACTCCAAACTCGGAAGGATTTAACTGCGGAGCTACCTCGGTTATTGAAACTGGTTAAAATACCACCCACAAAAGAACGCAGCCATGAAAATCTTGAGCTTCACATTGTGTCAAGATTTGTGAAGCTTAAGATTTTCATGACAATAGTTTTACTGACCAAATAATTGAACCCTCAATTACTGTCAGTTCAATTATTTGGCCAATAAAACTACGTATAGAAAAGAATGCAGTCATGAAAATCTTGAACTTCACATTCGAGCTCATTGTATCAAGATTTGTGAAGCTTTAGATTTTCATGTCTGGGTTCTTTTCTATAGTTTTATTGACCGAATAATTGGTTTGCCAGTAATTGGAGGGCCGCAGGCACCCCAATTACTGAGGCCCAAGATGAGAGGAATAGGAATGATATCCAGATAAAGGGCTACTGATGTTCAAAATAAAATACACCATAGGGCCACAATTTGGTTTGGGCCAAAGGCCTAAATACCGTAGATATAGCAAAATCAGCTCGTAGCTATGATATTTTGCTAGTAATAATAATAATAATAATCACAGACAATTTGTTCAGTTAATGTATTTCAAGTCATAATAGTTCATGCTTGTTAAATGCATGTTCATGCTTTATACCTTTTGATTTTAAAATTTTGCAGAAAACATCCACTATGAAGCGAAATCGACCCAGTGGATTCCAACAAAGAAAAATGAAGAAGGCAAGAGAAGTGGCTCAGGAAATGTCCAGATCAATTTTGAAGTATGTGACGCCTTCAACATCAAGTGCAATAGGAGAAAGTCCTGAAGATATTCAGCCTGGTGAATCTGAAGGGCAAATACAAGAAGCATCTTCACAAGAGGATTCAAATGAGAGAGAGCAAGGATTGGAGGATGGCAATTCATCTTCTAAAAGCAGTGAAACTGATGAAGAGGAAGGAGATGCCAGCAGAAGTCCACACCAACAGGAGGAAGACTCTGATGAAAAAGAGGAGACGGAGAGCTTTTCAATTTATTCTGATGTCGCTGCTTGGCCAATCCCGGTTCCAAATGACTTGAGAGTTGATCTTATTAAGAGGGGAAGTGAACCCTTCCAAAATAAGGATGGACCTTTCAGTGCAGTTCAAAGACAAGGAGAGAAATCCAAAGGGAAGAGTCGACAGCTGACCACTGCATGGTTCTATAAGGCTCTGCCAAATGGCGAGAAACTTTTGAGAACATGGATGGTTTACTCTCCATCAAAAGAAAGTTTGTTTTGTTTTTGCTGCAGACTGTTTGCTCTTGATGACAAAGGAATTGGAACATCCAGCTTTGTCACTGGGTTTCAAGCATGGTGGAAGCTAAACCCAAAGGTGTCTGACCATGAGGCTTCTGAGCAGCATCTCTCATGCCTGGAGAAATGGAAGACCTTGGGAGCAGGGTTGAAGCTTCAAAAAACCATTGATCAAGTAATTCAAGTTCATCAAGCAACAATGGACAAGGAGAGAAAGAAATGGAGGGATATTTTACATCGCCTCTTGGACGTAACCTTGTTTCTGGCTCACCAGAATCTTCCTTTTCGCGGCCACAAAAAGGACATGTCATCAGCAAACAAAGGAAACTTCATGGAATTGGTAGAGTTGCTGTCAAATTATGACCCAGTTTTCAAAGAACATTTTGTAAGGATTAAGCATTCTATTCCATCTGGGAGGAGAGTGGCTTCGTATTTATCTCCAAAGATTCAGAATGAGTTCATTTGCCTTTTGGGGAATTACGTCAAAGAGAAAAATAGTGGCTGATATCAAGAAAACAAAGTATTTTTGGATTCTTTTTGACAGCACTCCTGATGTGTCCCACACTGATCAGATGTGTGAAGTGATCAGATACGTCCATATTGAATGTGACAAAGTTGAAGTAAAGGAATCATTCTTGGGCTTCTTCCCTATTGCCGGAAAGACTGCTGCTGAGCTCACAGGGGATATCCTGAGACATCTGGAGAGAGATGGACTGGACATAAACCTGTGCCGTGGTCAAGGATATGACAACGCTACAACTATGACTGGGATTCATGGTGGTGTTCAGTCAAAGATCAGAGAGATTAATCCCAAGGCTTTGTTTGTGCCTTGTGCAAATCATTCTCTGAACCTTTGCTGAGTGCACTCATTTGGAAGCGTTTCTTCATGTGTGACTTTTTTGGGAACCTTGGAGAGAGTCTATTCCTTCTTTTCAGTCTCAACTCATCGATGGGAAGTGCTGGTGGAGAATGTAGGCATGACAGTCAAAAGACTTTCCCAGACAAGATGGAGTGCTCATTATGACGCTGTGAAACCAGTGAAATAGAGAGGTAATGAATACTACTTTATTAACTGGTAAATGCACAGTATGTAAATAAAGAAAAAAGAACATGTTTTAAAATTGAAAAAACTATTCTAAATTCTCCACCACGAGTGCTTCATCTGTAGAGGGTGCGTTTTCTTCAATTGATTTCTTCAAGAATTTTCGGAGACATTGCGAGAGGGGGTGTATTCACTTATAATTTAACATTATAAATGTAGCACTGAGCGTTCCACGTGTTGTCGGTGCAGAGTTCACTTTCAAAATGGCGCTGGATGTAAACAAAGTCATGCACAAAAGTGCCGTTATCTCGAGTATAGTCAACCCTCGTTATAACGGACTAATAGGGGGAAAAGGTGTCCGTTATAGCCAATTGTCCGATATAACCGATGGTACTGGTAACCTACGGTATACGTATACGATACAGTAATGGAGATACTATATACAGTACTGTGCACTGTCTGCTGAACACGATACATGATAAATGATACAGAAAATAATGAAATATAATAAAAATATAAAAGTTAGCTTGTCCTTGGCCTTACGAATGTCTGAAACAGTTTGCTTTTTCACGCCATACTCTGCGCACACCTTGGCCACCGAAGCACCCGCCTCTAACTTCTTGATTAATTCCAGCTTCTGGGTCACCAACAGGGTCACACGCTTCTTCTTTTCCTGGTTAACGTCGCCAGTGGTGTGTCTGGTTTATCCGATATCCGCTCTAATGGGGTCTGTTATAGTGAGGGTTGACTGTATTCCGTTTTTTGAGTGCTGTTATTTCGGAATTTTACTGTACTATTAAAGTATGCTGTTTATTGAATATTGTTTGCAATTTTAATGAAAAAAAATATGATCGTAACTTCAAAATATCGTAAGTCGAGCAATCGTAAGTCGGGGACTATATATATATATATACTGTATATATATATATATATATATATATATATATATATATATATATATAGTTTGTTCAAACTATAATGTATTTAATTTTCCCAGAAGAGTCCCTTGTTCCATGCATGGTCTGTGTGCAACACACACACACACATATATATAATATATATATATATGTATTAGGGTGGTCCACTCTTATAGGGGTGGAATTTTTTTTTGTGATTTGTTTTTATTGCTAGGTTGTAACTTATGAGGATGGATGAGAAAACACCTCTGGGAAAGTTTTATTTGAATCAGTTAATTTGTAGGGGTAGCACATGACACTTGAAGTTTTGGTATAATCTGAAAATCACAGCAAAGTTAATCTTGGTGACAGTACATGACTATTAGGGTAACTAACAATTCCGAAATGAATTGACTAACAATTCCCTCTGCACCTCATTTGATCTTTGTTTTCTCGCCCAGTTGCCAGGCTGACTTCAGTGGTTGAGGAAACTGCTTCCTGTAGTTAGCAACAACTTGCAGGAGATACTGCAGTTGTTTCTCATTCCTGGTGTGGCAGCCGTTGTATTCATTAATGAGAGCAACCCCCCTCTCTGCATGATCATTCACGACAGAGAGGTTTGCCACTGATTTCTTCACTATTTGGTAATCAGGATCACTGTCCCAATCCCGCACCTCCTTCCTCAGGTATCCCACACCTGACCCCAGAGACAACAGCAGTCTTTTTGAGTTTGCTGTTGCTAGTGACTCGATTGAAGCCCCCTTAGCAACACCTTTCCTTCTCTTCTGGCAATCAGGCTTTCCTTCAACTTCCTCCATCGCCTTCACCATTGCTGTTTTAGTCTCTTCAGACACCTCAGGATCGAAAATTGTGAGGCCCACCATCTCCTCTGAAAGATACCAAAGATGACCGCCGAGTTTTTTTAATGCTACTTCTGAAATTTTGGGGTCATGGTATTCCCGAAGACTCTGCAGAAGACTGAGGTCGCTGCGAGGCGCAGCAGCAGCTATTGGTGCTGTCATCCATGCCTGCAGGTAGATGGAAACAGCGAAGACACTGACATCATTAAGACACTTTTGCTCTCGTGGAGTGAGGGCTGGGATTTGTCCCCTGAACAGCGACATCTTCAATGAATAGATCACCTTAGATAACCATCTGGCTTGGTGCATGGGGCCAGGTTGCTTGAAGGTGTAGTTGTCAATGCTCCCTCCCAAGAAAATGATGGACAGATCGAGGAATTCCTGATAGTCATCTCGAAAGGATTTTGAGGAGTGTTTTTCCTCAGCAAAGCGGAGAATCCAATCTCTAATGGGGGCCAAGAGTCGATGCACCTCTTCATCATCCCATCTGGTGCCGTATGTTCCTGTGTTGATGAAGGTCCATTTGCTCTGAAACCTGCTGAACAATGGAACATCAGGTCCACTCGTTGGGCCATAGCAAGCAGTGAAAACTCCACCGATCATCACTTCCATGATGTGATCTACAGATCTACAGAAGCTAAGGCTAACAAAGACCCTAAGATCCACTCTAAGGCTAGCCCGAGAGAAAGGAAAGAGTAGGGGGTTAAGAGAAGAGAATAAGGGGTTAAGTAAGGAGCAACACCTATCATTCGTGGGTTAACATTCATTCAGAAAAAGAGGAAAAAGGTCTCACCATCATCATCTGCCGGCCACTGCCAACAAGTCAGAAAAATAGTCGGAGAAAATAGGAGAGGGGTGAAAGATGAAAAGAAGTAAAATAAGAACGCTTACAAACCATGCAAACACAGTCTTAACTCACTGTCATACCATGCAAACTACAAACATGCAAGAAAAGAGTGTAAAGTTAAACAAAAAGTGGGTTAGTTTACGCTATGAGCTACATCTACATTCGTGTTAGTCTAATTATTTTTTTTTTTTTTATTTTTTTTTTTTATTGCTGGCATTCATCGTCAACAGACTCATCCTCGAGCACCACCACCAGAGCTCCTGTTGTTAACTTTCTTTTTTAATTTTAAACAACGTTAATATTTTTAAAATGTCTGTCAAGACGGTTCTTAAACATATTAACGCTGGTAGAATGAACGACTGACGTGGGAAGATTATTCCATTTATCAATTACTTTAAACGTAAAGAAGTTTTTAGCGATATTAGTAATGAAATGTCTGCCACGCAACTTAAATCCGTTATTGCGAGTATTACTATTATCGAAAGTGAACAATTTATCAAAATTTACGTTATCGACGTTATTGACGATTTTAAAAACTTCAATAAGCTCCCCCCTTAATCTTCTAGTTGCGAGTGAATACAAGTCTAACTCTTTAATCCTATCTTCATAAGGCTTATTGCGCAATGACGGAATAAGTTTCGTGGCACGACGCTGAACCCTTTCTAACCTATCAATATCCTCACGCAAGTACGGGCACCAAAACTGAACTGCATATTCCAAATGAGGCCTGACTAGGGACTTGTAAAGGGGCAATATAATATCCTTCGATTTAAATTCGAAGTTACGCGCTATGAAGCCTAACATCCTATTAGCTTTTGCGCAACACTCCAGGCACTGGTTCCTAACCTTTAAATCTTTAGTTACGCGTACGCCTAAATCTACTTCCTCGTCAACGCTTGCTAACTCCCTATCATCCATCGTGTACGCATAATTATTGTTGCGAGAACCTATATGCAAAACTTTACATTTATCTACGTTAAATTGCATCTGCCACTTATCCGTCCACTCCATAATCCTATTTACATCGTCTTGGATCCTATTTCTATCGTCCTCGTTAACAACCTTACTGCCTATTTTAGTATCGTCCGCGAATTTTGAAATGTTACTAGTCAATCCTACATCTATGTCGTTAATGTAAATTACGAATAACAATGGGCCTAACACTGAACCCTGTGGGACACCGCTACCTACATCTAACCACCCAGATTCACTACCATTAACTATGACCCTCTGTCTCCTAGCACGAAGCCATTCTTCTAACCAGTTAGCTACCTGACCGCGTATACCGTGCGCTTTAACCTTCGCAATTAGTCTCCTATGCGGAACTGTATCGAACGCCTTTTTAAAATCTAAATAAATAACGTCAGCTGCTCTATGCCTATCGTATTCGCGCACTATTTCGTTATAAAATTCTAACAAATTAGTTAAACAAGACCTATGGCGTCGAAACCCGTGCTGACTACTATTAATCAAACCCCTACTTTCTAAGTGATCGATAATACGATCCCTAACTACGGATTCCAAAAGTTTACCGACAATTGACGTTAAGCTAATGGGCCTATAATTGCTAGCTACCGCGCGGTCGCCTTTTTTAAAAATAGGCGTGACGTTAGCTAATTTGAAGTCTTCAGGAATAATCCCCATTTCGAGTGACTGATTAAAAATCTTCGCTAAGGGGCCTACGATGACGTCTTTCAAATCTTTCAAATGTCTAGGATAAAAAGCGTCAGGGCCTGGAGCCTTGCTAACTTTTAGCCTATCGATATAATGCGCAATCTCAGCCTCGTAAACAGTTATTTCATCTAAAATAGTCTCGGTCCTGCAATCATCCACTGGGATGGAAAACGGCAGGCAAAATGGAGGTCTTTCTTCAACTTCTGCTCCAACAACACACACGCTCCATTCAAACGACCAGCATTGGAGGCAGTGGTGTCGAAACACATCTCCACGACAGATTCTTCGAGGCCCCAATCAGTCAATAATTCAAAAACTGCGCTGGCTTGGTGTTCTCCTGATCCAGTTGGTATTTTGGGGACTCCAAGGAGCTGAGATTGACCCAAAAAGGAGGAAATGAGCACAGGCAGCCGATCCACATGCGCATGGTCTCTGGTGTTGAGGAGGTCTGGAATAAGTTTTCCATCCCAGTGGATGATTGCAGGACCGGACTGAAAGGAAGCTTTTAGGCTACTGCAGATCATGATCCGATGTCGTTCTCTCTGCCGTTTGATGGAGGTCCGGGTGATGTTAAAATTCATTGGGCTGTGGCCAAGGCTCGATGCAGTCTGCTATTATGTAGGTTGCCATCCTGTCTGTAGTGTGTGTCCGATCTAGGGCAGCAGCTAGATTTGATGTTATCACATTCTTGACTCTTTTCACCTGTTTTGGAGGTCGCTTTCCACCTTTTGCCCATTCATCTTCGGTGGAGGATGACTCGTCAGTGACTGAGGATTCTGTTGAGGACACCAATACTGCTGTACCTGACATTGATGCACCTTCATTGACTGCCTGCAATACAATCGAAGAAAATGGACAATTAGTGTTAACGAACAACCTAATCATTGCAATCAAATGAAAGTAGGAATTTGAAGAACAATCTCACCTTTCTCTTTCACATCTCCTCCTCCATCTTCCTGTGGGCAGCTTGTTTTTCTTTTTCTGCTGTTTTTCTGTCTACTCCCACCATGCATCCCCTTCTTCCAGGCTCTCGCTGGGCCAGCAAGAAGGCCTTGTCTTCTGGGTTTTTGATTAGAGACAAGGCATCAGCATGTGCCATATCAAATAGGTTCCGAAGTGTCTCCTTGAATCCCTCTTCATTGTACACCTAAATATAAATAATAAATGTATTGACTATTGTACAGTATAATATGTCATACTCTCGAGAAACTATTTTATTTATCATTGATCATCCAACTCACCTGCTTCTGGCTCCTCCTCATTCGTCCTTTTTTTATTTTGATCCAATTTTGGTGAAGGTCCAAGATCTTTTGGATTCCTTTGTATTTTTCCCTTGTTGGGATTCGAGCTTTGTTCCAAAATATTTCAAGTTGACCCCCACACTACTTGAGCACTTTCCTTCAACTCCTTGAGATTAGTGTGGTGATGAAGGAAGCATGACAATACTTCTCCACGTGATGGTAATTTGCTTCCAAGAAGCTTGTCCTTCACTTTATCTCCTTCAAGGAGATAAAAGCAAGAGCTTCGAACTTGAGTCATCATATATCCAACCACTAAACACAACCAATGAACACTACACCAATAATCTGTCAAGGAAAAGATGTATTACTGGAACTGGAACATAATATACAAGTAAATCTACTAGGTAGTGCAAAAGTGCAAAAATGAAGTACTGTGTGCTACCCCTAAAAAGTGATTGATTTGGGAAAAAATTGGCCAGAGGTGTTTTCTCATTCATCCTCACAAGTTACCGCCCAGCAATAACAAAAAATCAAAACTTCAATTTTATGGACCACCCTAAATTATATATATAGGGTGGGGCACGGGAATCAAGTGTTTTTTGAATAGCTAGTAATCGGCCATTAGGAATGGGAGGGGCGTGCGGTAGGTAGCATTCCATTCCTGGGTTCATAGCATTTAACTTTAACTAACACTCACCTTTATCTTTCAGGTGCCATCATGGAGCAGTGGACGTTAGAACACTGCATGTTCGCGTATGATCATTTTGTTAGGAGTGGCGAGTCAGTGACAGCAGTTCAGCGTGCGTTTCGCCGCAGATTCAACATTCATCGAAATGACTCTGTTCCCGCTCGTGACACAATCTTACGTTGGGTTAACAATCTTCGAACAGGAGGCTCAATAATGAAAACAAAACCGAAGGGGCCGCAACGCACTGTGCGTACTCCAGAGAACGTTGAAAGGGTCAGACAAGCGATGTTGCAAAGCCCAGGCCGCTCTGCTCGGAGACATTCAGCTGCACTCGGAATCAGCAATCGTACTGTTAGACGGATTTTGCATGAAGAATTACATTTTCACCCATACAAGTTAGCGATGGTGCAGGAATTGAATGTAAACGATTGCCCCCAACGACTGAATTTTGCACAGGAAATGCTTGCACTTTATGAGCAGAATGAAAACATGATCGTGGTAATGAGTGATGAAGCCCATTTCCACCTTAATGGGGCCGTCAACAATCAAAACTGTCGGTATTGGGCTGCTGAAAATCCGCGACAACTCCATGAAAAACCGCTGCATAGCCCTAAGGTTACAGTTTGGTGCGCGGTGGGAAAGTTTGGCGTCATCGGTCCCTATTTCTTCGAACAAAATGGGGTTACCGTTACCATAACATCTGGGCGTTACATTGAGATGGTGAACACCTTTTTCATCCCTGAGTTACGAAGAAGGCGTATTGCTCGTCGACATTTGTGGTTTCAGCAAGATGGGGCCACGCCACACACCGCCAGAGCGTCAATGGCTGTTCTTCGCCCCCTGTTTCCCAACCATCTCATTTCGAGATTTGGTGACATTGCATGGCCCCCTCGGTCCCCTGACTTGTCCACATGTGACTTCTTTCTATGGGGGTACCTCAAGTCACGTGTCTACGAGGACAAGCCCCGTACATTAGATGCATTGAAGGAAGCGATCCGTCAACAAATCATCCAAATCAACAGAGACCTGCTGGGAAGAGTGGAGGCCAATTTTCGTAAACGCCTTCAACAATGCGTCGACGGCCAAGGACATCATATGCCAGATATAATTTTCGGTACATGATTATTATGACATGAAATGCTATGTTCTTACGAATGTTGTTCTACCAATATATTTTCTTTACAAAAATAAATATCATTTTCCTGATTATTCCAAAAACACTTGGTTCCCGTGCCCCACCCTGTATATACATATACACACAAACTCAGAATGGTCCCCTGAGAAACTTATATGTTAAATACAGACCATGCATGGAACAAGAAACTCTTCTGGGAAAATTAAATCCACTATAGTCCGAATAAGTAATAGTTAGTGACAAACACTAGTTTTTTTCCTTTTCATGATGTTCGCCTGACGTGGGCAATGGGTCACTCGCAAAAAGGTCCCAAAAATATAGCTTCCCTCACCAGCTATCTGCAAAGCAGATAGGATCCAGCTTTGGGACAAGATCTAGGGTTTAAAGCAGCCTAGTCCTGCTACATTTAGAACCTCAATGTGAGCAAAAGACTCATTGCATTCATATCAGATTGAATACATCAAAGAAAAAGGAGTAACTATTATATTTTCCAAATAGAGCTGGATTGGAACTCTGCTAACTGCATTTCAAAGTCATTTAAATCTAACCAGTCAAACAAATCTAACTTCAGATTTGTAAAAACAGCTTTATCAGGATATTTTATAAAATTTATTGTTCCTTCTAACTCTGTGAACTGCACAAATCTTGTTGAAAACTGCTCAATTATAGTTTAAAATTTCAACAAATTGTTCTCGAGCTTGTTCCAAGTCGTCTCTGTCTTGGCACTTCATTTCATCAAAATGTTTCTTTAACCTATGAAAGTACTTATAACTTCTACTTTCCAAGTCATGTTTAAAATGTTGAGCTTGCTTTCAAAGCCTTTGATCAAGCCAAACATTACATCAATAGTTTTTCCAAAACCTTGTAATTTAATATTAAGTTCATTCAGATGTAATGACAGATCAGTGAAAAACATAAGTCTACTGAGCCAAGCCACATCAGTTAATTGAGGAAATTGTTCTATATTTTTCATATTTAAAAATAGCCCGATTTCATTTAAGCATTCCACAAAACGTTCAAGTACTTTACCGCGACTTAACCATCACACATTATTATACATAAGTTATCCATTATAAACTGAATCAACTTCATTTAACAATGACATAAATTCTCATTTGTGCAAAGCCCATGAAGCTATCAAATTGACTATTTTTGTCACAACTGCCATTACATCATTAACTTTTAAATCTACCTTTGCACACAATACCTCTTGATGTATAATACAGTGAAAGCATACAAGTGGATGACCAACAGTTTCTGTAAAACATTTCACAAATCCAACATTTTGTCCAACCATATTTGGGGCACCATCTGTCATAACTGACACTATTTTTGACATATCTATCTGTTTATCACGAAGCATTCTAACAACAACCTCATATATATCTGCTCCTGTTGTATTCAGAGGCAAATTTTCTAACAAGTAATTCCTCATATATTGCATTGCCACTGGGATATCTAGCAATAATAGCTAATCGAGCTGATGATGTAGCATCGGTAATCTCATTGAGACAAATAGAAAAGAAATCATATGTATTTAAGTCTTTTTTTCACTTGATTTTCTATATCAGAGTTCATCTTCATCACTCTGTCTTTAACAGTATTTCTACTAATTGGTAATTCATTAATACGCTGAATAATAGCTGCTTTAGTTTGAAAGTCATCAAATAAAATGGTGCACATTTCATAAAAGCTTCCTTAATGAAATCTCCATCACTAAGTGAGGTTCCATGCTGGACAATAGTATGTGAAATACTGAAGCTTGCAGACACTAAATTTGAAGGCCCACTTACAAATTTAAGTAAATTGTCTGATTGAGACTGTTTATCTTTTAACATTCGCAATATATATTCTTTACGTTCTTGCTCACTTTTTTCTAGAAGCCACTGGTGGTTAGTGTCGAAATGCCTTTTCATATTCCAAGTTTTGCTCACAACTGTTTCACTACACAGGTCGCATAGAGCTTTGTCATTCGTATCAATAATGCCATATTTTTCAGTCCACCAATCTTGGAAACTCCTTCTGCTTCCTTTCTTTGACAATTTTATTTTTTTTGTTTACTGATTCCGCCATTATGATAAGGCTGAAATATTAAAAAACAATAACAATTCAAAATCGGTAACACAAATATTTAATGTGACAAATGGATGTTAGAATAAGTAAAATGATGAATTAACATTAGGCCTAATTAGTTTCAATGGTACCACAGTTAATAATGTTAATGGAGATAAATTTTCATTTTCCAACACAATAATATCAATAACACTTAATACTAATAATTAACACCAGCAAACACTTAATATTAATTAATAATGAAACATAACACTACACAACAGTGATTAATAATGACATAATTAGACTCATTAAATCAAAATGCCCGTGTAAAATGATGCCATGGCTTGACTAAAGACAGAGAAAGAAGAAATCAGGGTTGCCAATTCTGAATTATGAATATATAATTCAGAGTTGCCAGCCAAAATTAATGCTTAATTTTATACTATTTATAATGGTAATTTATTTCAATTCAAATCCAACCACAGTAATATGAAATTAAATAGCCATCAAATATAGAGAATTGAATGTTTATTTACAAAAAATATATATAATCATTTCCTATTTAATTAGATGAAATTAAAAACGTCTCTTGATTTGATAGATTTTCCTTCTTTATAGTTTTTGTTTAACTTTTGGACGATAGAAATGTCAATTTAGGCGTGTCAACAAAAAAATAGCAATGTGTCACCTTTGACACGCGTGTCATAAAGGAAATAGGCATAGATAGAATATGGGCTAGACCATCAACTTCTACTGGTAGTACTCTGAAAGAAAAGAAAATGGGCCAAATGAGTAAGCAGATCTCAATAGAGGAAAGCTTTTCATCTAAAAAAATTGGCATGATGATGGCTTTGGACAACCAGCCATTTGCTTTAGTTGAAGATAATGGTTTTATTGATCTAATGGCCTACCTCCAACCCAGATATTTCTTACTGAGCAGAAGGTACTTCTCTGATACTATAATTCCTCATCTTTATAATGAGTTCGTCTAAAATTGCTCAGAAGCTGGAAGAAGTAAAGCATGTCAGCTTTTCTTCAGATATATGGATATGCACAACCTCTCAAGAAAGTTTTATATCATTATCGGGTCACTGGATAGGTAAAGGTTTTGAAAGATATGGTGCTGTGCTACATGCCTCTCATTTCTCAGGGTTGCATACTGGCAAGAATATATCTGAAAAGTTCCACTCTATGTGTGATAGTTGGGATCTTGATGCAAATAAGAGGAATTTATTGGTGAGGGATGGAGCTAGTAATATGGCTCTTGGTCATGACCTGGCTGAAATATCTTCAATACACTGCTGCATTCATTTACTCCAACTGGTTATTAGTGACTCAATTATGGTTCAGAGGAGTGTAATTGATATCCTTGCAAAAAGTTGCTGCCTTACAACTCACTTTAATCATTCTCCTTTGGCCTGTAACAATTTCAAACACATTCAAGTGCAGCAAAATCTTGAGCCTCTCCTATTGGTTCAAGATGTCTCAACACGTTGAAACAGTGCATATTTGATGCTAGAAAGATTATATAAATTAAAAATTCCAGTGCATCTGTATTTGGCTGATCGTAGTGAATTACCTACCATCACATCCTTCGAGTGGACACTGATACGAAATCTCCTTGAAATATTAAAACCTTTCTTACAACTAACTCAGGAAATGAGTTTGGAAAAATCAACTTTGTCTTCCGTAATCCCAAGCATTTGTATTTTACAAAGATTTCTTTCAAAGATTGGCCATGATGACCAAAGTGTTCAAATGACAAAGAGAGAACTCCTGACTTCTCTTCGAGCGTGTTTCTTGTCGGAGAGTAATGATGGGAAGTCTTTGAACATAATGAAAAACAGGGCTTATGTAACTGCGACTGCAATAGATCCGAGGTATAAGTTATCTTTCTTTCAACAAGATCAAAAAGAGCAGGCTAAATCCTGGCTGATTGGAGAAGTCATAGGTATTGAAAATGACGAAGGTGGTAATGATTCTAATAAAAGTGGAAGTGAAAGAAGCTCAAATTCCAGTTCTCCTATGTGAAAGAGGAAAGATGAAGAGGACATTCTTGAAGCGTGTTTTATGGAGATCACAAAAGGAGAGCAATCTGGGGAAGTAAGTTACAAGAGAAGAAAGGTTGAAAAAAAGACTGCTCCTGTTCTACTGATTGCAGGGGAGTTAGACCGATATGCATCTGAACCTCTTGTAGATAGGAAATGCTGTCCAGTTCAAATTTGGAAGCAGGAGGACTGATTTCTTCTTAAAACTATTGTTTCAAAGCTTCTCTGCACACCCGCATCCTCTGTATTTTCAGAGAGAATGTTTTCTGAATATGGAAATATCTATCTATGAAGCAAGGTGATTCCGAATATTGCCTAAAAGAGGAGAAATGCTCTTGTTTCTGCACCACAATGGAAAAAAGTTCTAAATCACTGTTATTGATTTTTTTTTATTCTGAAGACCTCCAGGCTGATTGGCGGCATCTGACCTACACAATACTGCTCTCCATTCATTGATTTCATTCCAGGCATTTTATATTGTATTCAATGTATTGTTTCACATTTGTCAAGCTTGTAATGTTTTGCATTGTTTTGAAAATAAAGGAAAAAAAAAGGAAAAAAAAAGAATGGAAAGCAAGTGCAGGGTCTAGCAATATTTTACTCTCTAAAAAATTTAACGCCTAGATGTTTTTATAAAAAGCTCTGATTATATTAGTAGAACTGTAATCGTTAAGGATGGACAGATGTTTTATTTATTCTTGCATCAGTATTGTGTTGATTTAATATAAAAAGTGTTGCTGGACTGGTTTAGGGGTGGGCTCTGGAGGGCTTTCCATTTTTTTGTAGCTATATAAAATATTATTTGTAATGTGTTGTCATCATATTATGGCAGATTTTCATACAGGTGTTAATTTTCTAATGTCTTGGCCTATATCCGGCATATCTGGCTGGATATGAACCATATCCTGCTGGATACTGGATATTTCGCAATATCCAGCTGAATATCCAGCTGGATATCATATCCAGTGCACCCCTAAAGTTGACTCTGCTCCATCAATCAATGACCACCCTCTGTTTCCTACCTTGCAACCACTCTTCTATCCAATTTATTACTACACCCCTGATTCCATGAGCCTTCATTTTTTCAATGAGTCTTTTGTGCAGTAGTGTCAAATGTTTTTTGAAAATCTAAATGCACTACATCAATTGCCCAATGACTATCATAAACTTCAACCACACTGAAAAAATTCTAAAAGATTAGTTAAACAAGATTTGTTTTGCCTAAAACACTGCTGCGTATTTCTAATCGAGTTATGCAATGCTAAGTGTTCGACTATACAATTCCTAATTATTGATTCTAGTAGCTTACCAACAACAGATGTTAAACTGATTAGCCTATAATTTCCTGCTGTATCTTTATCGCCTTTCTTCAAGATAGGTGTTACATTTGCTAACGAAATTATCTGGTACACACCCTTCAGAAATAGACTCATTAAAAATCTTTGTCAGTGGCACAACAATGCTTTCTTTTAATTCTTTTAGTTGTACATATGGAATATATGGAATCCAGCCCCGGTGATTTATGCATTTTCATTTTATCAATATAGTGCATTACCTCCCTTTCACTAACCACAATATTATCCAAAATATTACCATTATCAAAAGGTATTATGTCTATGACTGTAGGGATATTTGTTACATCTTCTATAGTAAAAACTGACATAAAAATTAGTTTACTAAGGTAGCCATTTCCTTGTTTTCAGAAACTAGCTCTTCGTTAACATTTTTCAATGGCCCCAAGACACTTTTTACTGGATTTCTATTGTTGATGTATTGAAAGAATTGCTTGGGGTTTTCTTTGCCATCATGAGCTATAGACTTTATTATTACACTTTTCGCTTCATGCCTTAGAGATATGTAGTTTCGTAACCACAAATTGTCTTTATCGCACTTATGTAGCCTATAAGCCCTATCTCTACTCTTTATAATGTCTCCTACTCTGGAAGTAAACCACAAGGGCTTGTTGTTTACTTTCACATGCTTAATTTTGTATGGTACACATTCCTCATTTATACTCCTAAATACTGTTTCAAATGATTCCCACATTATTTTTGCGTTGGAGTTCCCCATTATGTTTTCCCAAATGATGTGTGACAATTTATTTTGAAATTCACAAAAGTCTGTGATGCTGGAAGTTGGGAATTTTAGTTGAGTTAGCTGATTTCAAGTGATTTACTGAGAGGACAAACTCTACCATATTGTGATTGCTATTGCTTAACAGTTCTATTACTTGAAGATCTGTGATTAGCCTATCATCCATAGTTATTACTAAATCTAAAATTCTGTCCATTCTGTCCAACCTCGTAGGTTCCCCAACCTTTTGAATAAGAAAGCTATCCTTGAGAAAATTAACTAAATGATTACCTTCTGCATCTCCCTGCATTGTATCATAATTCACGTTGGTGCAATTAAAGTCACCCATAACTAAGGCCTGCTCACTACCTATTATTCTCTTTAGTTCACGATATGATGCTTCGTCCATGTCAGCTGTTTGATTAGGGGGGCCTATATATAATCGCAACAAGAAGTTTGAAATTATTCAATTTAAGTTCTGCTGTAGTCAAATCTATTGGTTCTGGAATTGTGTGCTTTACTTGTATAACATTTGCAATATTATCTTTGATATACAACATACCACCACCTCCTCGCCTACCTATTCTGTTTTTAACAAAAAGTCTATAACCTCTAATTTGATACTCCCCTACAAAGTCACATGTTTCGGTGCTAAGCCATGATTCATTTATCATAATTAAATCATAGTCTTTACAAGTAATTAAAGAAAAAAATTTGTTTATTTTATTTCGTAGGCTACAAGCATTTAAGGATAGAACCTTCAAATTGTTTGTAATTGCGACACCTTTGCAAGTGCAGGGGAAATTTGAGGAAATTATGCCAGGACTGTTGGAGTTAATGGCAGCCTGAAAAAGAGAGAGTATTATGAAATAGTCTTCCTAAACACGCAGCTCCAACATCATTAAGATGAAGCCCATCTCCAAGGAACAAGTCCCTCCTGCCATAGAAACTGTTCCAAAAATTTGCAAAATGCACTCCTTCCTATTGGCAAAAAGACTTTAGGTTATTGTTGATTTAGGTTGCCTTGCTGTAGAAATTGCTACGTTGGATAATTCGAGGAAGTATACCTGTTAAAACAATCTTATTAGTTTTTTCCTTTAGTTGCTCTAGTAAGTTCCTGTACCTAGCCAGTAGGGTTGCCCTCCTGGGAATTCCGGGTCGGGAAATCCTGACAAAATTGCGAGTGGTTATTCCCGGGATTTCATAACATTTCCCAGGAATTCCCGTACTATTTTTTTTAGGAATTTCATAATGATACAGATAAAAAATTAATAAAAAATTGTATATAAATGCTTAAACCTGGTTAAAATATTTGCTTTCATTGTAGAAGAATTATCTCAAGACAACTCATTTTCTCTTACCCTCAAAGATTCTGTCGTAAAAAGTATTGAACAGCGAAGAAATAAAAATCTAATGGTTACTGAAATATCTGAATAGCCTTTAAATTGGGAAGTTGCTGATCCTTATCTAACTTTGCCATCAAAAAGTTCTCTCCAGAATACTGCAAAGAAATTATTTGAAAGAATGTTCATTCCTTCTTCAGATGAATCTCCTGAGGAGCTATCCCATTTCGAATTAGATCTAAATCAAACGAAAACACCATCATCTACATGCAATGAACCAACAGAATCACATTCTCTTTTGGAAAGAATGAATGCAGCTATAAACAAGGCTGCAGGAAGTAACTCACAAATTACTCACTATTACAATGTGAAAAACATTACAAAAGAACTCAACATTTTTGAAATTACTGGGGATCAAACAGAAAATCTAAATAAACTTTTCTTTGCTTTAAAAACTATTCCCCCTACTTCAGTAGAAGCAGAAAGAGCCTTTTCTGCTCTAGGACTCTTTGTTACCAAACTGAGATCGAGATTAAATGACGAAACCATCAACAACATTTGTTTCTTGAGGCAATATTGTAAGTAGTTCTCTATTTTCTTTGTGAATTAAGTAAAAAAGTAATTTTTATTAAATAAAAGAGATTAAAATTGTTTTTTTATGATTAAAATTTTTTTTATAAGTAAAAGAGTTAATTTTAGTTTTTGTTTTCTAGTAAAAGGAGCTGTGTTTATAAGTAGTTCCCTATTTTCTTTGTGAATTAAGTAAAAAAGTAATTTTTGTTAAATAAAAGAGATTAAAATTGTTTTTTTATGATTAAAAAGATTTTTTATAAGTAAAAGAGTTAATTTTAGTTTTTTGTTTTCTAGTAAAAGGAGCTATCTACATAATTTTTTTTTATCCTTAACTCTGGCTCAAATATTAATTCTTAGCAAGGTAAAAGAATACAATTAACAGTCAAATTTAATATTGGACTGAGACAATTTTCAATGCTTTCCCGGGAATTTCCTGGGATCCCGGGATTTGTCGATTACGCTCCCGCTTTCCCAAGATTGGAGAGAGCCGGGAAATTGGGCAACCCTACTAGCCGGCAGTTCTTCCAATCTAGAATTTAAAATGTTATTAGTACTGACATGAATAACATACATTGTGTCCTCAGAGGTTCTGTCTGTAAAATGGTCAACACTATTAGTTATATCCTCCACCCTTGCACCAGGGTAGCAGTAACAGTGCCTGGTTCATCAGCATCTTCAAAACCTAAAACAGAAAATTTATTGTTTGTTATTACTGGTAGACAAGTCTTTGGTTTTTTCAATGGGGCTCCATTACGCACTTGAATGAAGGGTTGGGAACTAGGGGAAGAGAGAGGGCTATTAGTACCATTTATATTATTAGTAGAAACTGAGGCAGGAGGGGTCATAACTGGTCTCAAGGGATTCTAATTTTGCCATCAGGAGCATCACCCTTTCTTCAAGTCTCACTCTGGCCTCCCTTTCACATTCTAACAGATTTCTCAGCACTTCCATGCTTGAGTACCACCTGCAAACTAACTGTTCATTATTATTAGCCATTGTAAATGTGTAAGTGGCAAATCAAATTTCCCTTCACAGTGACTGCAAGTACTTGACAGGGGTGCCATGCTATTAATTAATTAAAAAAAAAAAAAAAAAATGAGCATTTAGAAATTAATAAATTACAACGTAGGTCTACCGCATGCTTACACTGCTTAGAAAATTTGAGATCACTACCAACTATATAATGGCAAGATCTTTTTCTTATCTAACATCTTCTAACCAGTTCTCTTGCATCTCATAACTAAAGTTTTCATTATTTCTACCAAAATGCATGACTTTGCATTTTTGTACATTGAATTCCATTTGCCGTTTAACTAACAGGCCTATAATTTCCTACCTCCTTCTTACTACCCTCTTTGTAAATGGGTCCTACATTTGCTTTTTTCCATTGATCTAGTACCTCTGCATAATTAATAGACCAAGCAAACAAAATAGTTAGTGCCTCAGAAAAGCTTTCCTCCCCTTCTCTGAGAATCCTGGCATATATATTATCAGGTCCAGCAGCTTTATTTGACTTCAGTGTATGAATCACTTGCCCCTAACATCATCCTTCTTTATATGACTATGATCAAGAATGCCTGAATTTACAAAATCTAAAGAATTAAAATAAAAATTATAAAAATTTTCTTCAGTAAAAACAGAACTAAAATAATCATTAAAAATACCAACAATATCATGATCTTTTTCAAACATCCTATCATGATGTTCTATTGGGCCAATCCTATCATGCTTTTTATTATTATATTTATAAAAACTAAAGAATTTCTTTGGATCTTTATTGGTATTTCTAGCTAGATTTCTTTCACTATTCCTTTTGCTCTTCCTAGAATAGAATAGAATAACCTTTATTAATAATAATAAAATAAATAAATATTTTTTCAATTTACAATGACATGAATAATTGTAAAGCTCGACTATTTATTTTATTTAATTTGGCCCTTAAGCTTTAGACTTTACTGGGCTCTTATTAAAAATAAGCAGCTAGTTATTAATTAGTAATAATAAATAAATAAATAAGTAAATAAGTATTATTAATAGTTAAAACATGTATTACAATATTAAACAATATTAATGGACAATATTAAACAATATTAGTGGACATTAATCCTAGATTTTTGTTAGTATGCCATTATTAATCGGGATTTCAACTTGGTTTTAAACAAATTTACATGAATATATAATTCACAATATTTTTTATATTGGCATGCAAGTCATTCCATAGTTTCAATCCAATGAAAAATGGGTAGTTTTTGAGATGAGGACAATCTAAATTGAGGTATAACAAGCTTTGATCTGTTTCTGGTCTGATATGAGTGGATTTCTTGATGAGTTACAAAATATCTATTTACCCATTGCAAATTAATGATTTTGTTCTTACACTCGTAAATAAAAATAAAATGTGCCAGTTTGGTTATATCGTTGAGCTTTAGTAGGTTTAGCTCTTTAAATAATGCACTAGAGTGATCAAGGAAATCAGCATCAGATAATAACCTTATTGCTCATTTTTGGATGACAAAGATACCATTTAATGCGTTGTTAGCGGAGTTTCCCCAAACAAGGGTGCAGTATGTTATATAAGGAAGAACAAGAGTATGATAAAGAGTCAATAAAACTTGTTTAGGGACTACATTTCAAAGTTTAAACATTATAGCAATGCTCCTTGAAATCTTTTTCGCGATATAATTTACATGATCACTCCATTGCAAATTCGTATCTAGCATTACACCAAGAAATTTTGTTACAGTACACTCCTTTATGGCAATTTCATTAACATTAAGTTCATCAAGATATAAATTTCTTTAGTAAAAATCATGAAATTTGTTTTACTGGTATTTAGGAAGAGTATTGGTGGTCATCCATTTCATTACACTGATGCTGAATGAAATATATTCTTAGCTGTATTAACATCTTTGCAAGAAAAAGAGACAGTTGTATCATCTGCAAACATTATTTAGCTTATTTCTTAACTGCCTATAATTATCTAATTCCAAAATACTATCACTGCCTTTAAATTCCCTGAATGCCCTCTTTTTTGTTTTTAATCATTTTAGCTATTTCCCTATTCCACCACAAAGGTTTCCTAATCTTGTTATTCCTAACACTTCTGAAAGGAATACACTTACATCGTACATCCTCAAAAATTTCTTTGAATTTAGATCAGAGTTTGCAGTGACATTCACTGGATGGAGATCTAATTGAGATAAATTTGTGACTATCATTGCAAGAAATGGGAATTTTGTAAATACAGTTCACCCTCTGTATTTGCGAGTTTACTTTTTGTGAATTCCAAGTATTCATGAAATGGTAAATATATACTGGTACCAATTCCTAATTTGTGACTCATTGACTTCCAGTATTCATGAGTTTGTGAGCCCATCACCCTATCCCCCCTGCATCTCCTCCTCCACACCCTATCAACTCCGGGTGCCTGCTTTGTCCTTCCTTCTCATTCAGTTTTTGAATGACAAATGCCTTGCTCCACCTCTCAACTTGGTATTGTGAAGTTGTGCTATTTATTTTGCTTATTACTTGTCCTTAATCACTTAACCAACCATTTTGGTGGAAGTTTATTTATTTTGCACACTTTGGCAAGCCTGAGATAGCTCGGGCAAATTCATTAACTCATTCTGTGTGGCCTGACCCACTGATGGAACAAATTTGTCCCACTGGTGGGTCAGGCCACACAGAATGTGTTAAGGGGTTAATCATGGCCTCTAAGCTGGATGTGAAAACTCAGAAATTCTACAAATGCAGCAGTCAGCTGTCACTGACAAAATTATGGAGTCCATTTTTGTATTGTATGTTTCTTGGAGACACTAGCACTGGAGAGAAGCATTAAGTTCAAGAGAAAGGTGGAGGTTGTGTTGCTACCCTACAAAAAATTCCATAGAAACCTTCAGCATACAGCTGAGCAGATGCCCATCACAATGTTTTATTGCCCTTCAGCCTCTACTTCAGGTAGCACCACATTAAATGAGCCTCTCAAGGAATCATCCTTCTGAATCAGGGATGGGGAGTCGGCCAAAAACAACCGACTCCCGACTCTTTCCTTATCATGCTGATCTACAACCTTATAAATATTGGGATGTTTGTTTCGTAGATGGCGTTTCAAGTTTGAGGCTCTAGTTGGAGCATTAGCATGTTTCCCAGTGTAAGCACTAATTTTTGCATTACACTCTTTACCATCCTTTTCTACTTGACAAATAAAAATACTTTCATCCTCATTTAGCTTAAAATATTGAAAGACTGCTGATTTTCTACTAGGCCCACGACTCATTACTAATAGGGGCTAATTAAATTAATAATTAATATATTGCTAATTTTTATATGGTACCTAGTATCCTAAAATAGAAATATGAAATTCATTTGCTAAGATTTACCAGAACAATAAATGAAATGTGAATCTAGAATTAGTTCAGGAAGATATTTATTTAGGGCAGAGTAGTATTCTGGTAAATTGTTGGCATATAGAAATTGAATCAAAGAGTCGGGAGTCGGTCATTTTTACCGACTCCCAACTCCGACTCCCGACTCTTCAAAAAAGCCCTGACTCCGACTCCCCACCTCTGCTTCTGATTTCCCCTCCAACACCACCACCATCATTATCACATCATCATCATCATCATCATCAAAATCAAAGGTAAATAGAAATACAATGTTCTGTATAATTTGTTTATTTTAATCATTGCTCTTAAGCAAATGATTATGACCATAAGGAACTTTCGTTTCTGTACAAGTGAAGCTAAAGACACACACTTTCGTACTTTCTGCAGTAATATATATGATCAGCAACTCTGGGTGAATTATAAAAAAGGTTCTGGCAGAACCCTAAATTTGCTGTACAACGGGTCTTTTAGACTCTTACATAAATTACCCCCCTAGATGCTCAGTTTCGCAAATGTTTGCTACCCGCAATGTCCTGAGCTTCCCAGAGGTAACAAGATATGCTCAACACAGTCTAATGCAAAGAATTAAAAAAATCAACCAACCCGATCATCCAAGCTATCCATGAGTCCTGCCATTTATCCTCTAAGCCAGTGGTTCCCAACCTGGGGTCCCCGGACCCCTGGGGGTCCGTGAGCTTTCAATATTTTGAGAGGCTCCAATGGAAATCGTACATTTACCCACGATAAAGGTGCTCAGACTAAAATTTCAAGTTTCCTTGCTCTTGGCTGGAATTATTAATACTTTTTTAATACGCTGTATTTTAATTGCATACTCTCTTATATGTCCTTTATTTGATAGTGAAAAATGAGAAAATGAGTTAATTATTAGTTAATAAAAACAGTTTGTTTGGTAGATGGAATCTTTCAAAAACATGGGGTCCGTGGGAAAAAAATAAAAATAAAAGGGGTCCTTTGTGGTGAAAAGGTTGGGAACCACTGCTCTAAGCTATGGACTTCTTGGTATGAAAACGTCTGTCTGTAGCTCCACTTAACTTCGACATTACAGTATTATTTCTAATCAGTTGTATATATTTGTATCCTTAGTATATGAACTGTCATTGTATTAATAATATTTGTCATATGGACTATAGTCTGCCAATAAACCAGGGCTGTGGAGCTGGCACCAAAATCTTAAGCTCCGGCTCCAGCTACAGCATTTTCAAATTTCTGGCTCCAACTCCGGCTCCGGCTCCGACTCCTCTCACCATATATTAATGATTGATAAATCTCTTGAAGTTGTACCTTGCTACTCATAGGCCATAGCAGGCAGCCACACAAAACATTTCATCACCATCACATGATTCATCAGGCTACTTTTTAAAATTTAGACCAAAGCCTGTTGCAGCTATTAATTCAAAATAAAAAAAAAATAACATAAAAAAGTTTGTATCTAAATATGAACTCTTTGTATTGTGCTGGAGCCGGAGCTGACACATTTTTTATCAGCTCCAGCTCCAGCTTCCCAAAAATAACTGGCTCCAGCTCCACTCACCAAAATTGCTTCAAGCTCCAGCTCCTGGCTCCAGCTCCAGCTCCTGGCTCTGGCTCCAGCTCCTGGCTCTGGCTCCAGCTCCAGCTCCACAGCCCTGCAATAAACCTTTTCATTTTCACTACTACCAAAGTAGCCTACATAAGCTAAGAATATACAGTATTTACAATCTACAAACTCTCTCTCATTCATGAAAGTACCCAAATTTTTCTTAAAGTTAACTAATGAGCTACTGTTTATCACCATCTTTGGATCATGTGGGTTATAACCCATCATTTCTTCTTTCCCAGTTAAGTGGGCTCTATGCCCTTGACAATTGGTTAGGTTAATTAAGTTATGATATTTTCATTAAAATATTCATTAGTATTTCGTTAAAATATTGGTTAGTTTTAATGAAACTATCATGACTTAACCTAACCAATTGTTAAGGGTGTACAGTTGACCTAACTGGGAAAGAAGAAATGATTGGTTATAACCCACAAGACCCCCATCTTTTCCCATTGAACCAAGGTATCCACATTTGTGAAGTTTTCCAGGAATGTAATCCTTGCAAATGCAGAGGGCTTACTGTAGCTAGGGTTCTAGCATGAACTTTGAGAGTGGTTTGAGGGGAAAGGGGAAACTTCATAAATAGCTGCGGTTCTCTGTATTGTATATATTTAAAGTGGTTGGGTTCTTATTTAGGACATGGATAATCTCGAAAGGACCTGGTGGCTTTGAGTTATCCTTATGCTTCTTACGTTCTTATGCTCATAATATTGTTCCCAGAACAAGTAATCATAAAAATTGTAATAAATATGGTCATAAATTGTCCAGCCAAGCTCTGTAATGACAAAAATAGTGGAAAACAAGAATTAAGCTTGTTCAAATTCCTAGAAATAGAAGTAGGAGATCTGACTTGACTAGGCCTATGTCATGTGACTTAGATAACTTTGATAGGCTCAAGTGGCTTCAAGTTCAAATGTGGCCTAATACATTGAAGAGGTGGCTAAAAGACTAGAAAATGTATTAGGACTAGATTGGGATTTTTTGTACCTTAGGCCTATATTATCTATATATAACTTAATAATAATTAGGCAGAACTGATCCTCAGATCCTTAATGCAAGAATATATCTCTTTTCAGAGTTAGGTTAGATCTTAGATTTAATATTCTGACTATGAATTATATCTCAACATTGAGCAAGGTTTATTTGGTAGAAGATCTGTCTGTTACTCCCTCCCCCCTCTCCCACCTGGCTCTGTGGTGAGTATATGATCCCAAACTATTTTTCTTTTTCTATAAGGGCCTACTGATGCGTAAGAACAGCCTATCTTTGATTAGGTAGGTTGGAGTAAAATCTTTGTTTTTAATAAAATAGCCTAAGAGAATATAATTGGCTATAAACTTTTATTGCTGGGCTGTGATTACTGTACTGAGAGCAAGCTCACCTGCATAAACCTCAAAAGTTCTACTTCCTGCCTTATTTTTACCCAGTTGAGGAGTCATGCCCCGAGTGCTTCGGAAGTACAAATTATCATTAAGGATGTTAACTCACTCTTAAACTATGAAGCACTCAAAGCACTCAAGAAGGTAAGTACTTGACTCATCATGGGCCTGGAGTGTATTATTGTTAACATCAATTTAGATAAACTATTTTAGAAAAGAAAAATCTTACATTATTTACGTATTATTCTCATTATTGTTATTGACATTGAGGTATTCCAAAAGAGAAACTCGTTCTCATTTTAGTGAATTTCCTGCAATTGGCTACTAATGAAACCTTAGTCAAAATATGTATACAGTAATTCCCCAATTTATGTGGTAGATGCATTCCTGAACCTTCCACGTAAATTGGGGGAACTATAACATAATCCAATGGGCCCCCCAAACTACGAGACATCCCAAAAATTAAATAAAATACAATAATAATAATAATAATTTTCTGGCAAAAAAGAATAATATTACACTCAAACATTGCTAATTCAACATCTTTGGGGCTCTACCCTCATCAAATTATGCATTGTGTTCAAAATTTTTCCAGGAATTTGAACAGTTGTTTGGATTAATGCATTTTTTGTTTGATGTCTGGTAGATAATTCAAACTGTTTTTATACAACCTCTGTACGAAAGTGGTAGGGATCAAGAATAATACTACAAATTATTAAATAGAGTAAATATATATATATATGCTAATAAGTATATACAGGATATGAAACATTACTTTTTTCGCGTAACATACAACTGGTGCGTGTGGAATTATGCTAACACAAATGGTATTTATATATGAAACCAAATTTAATTTTGCATCTCAGCCTATGCATGCCATCTTCCCCATGACATCATGGGATGTCTCAGTGTCATGCGGGTCTCCAGATTATTATTCATTACATTCGCAATCTTCTCTGAAAATTAGGTACATTTAGTATTGGCTAGGCTGTAATGAAAAATCACTAGAACTGAAGCAGTTAAAATTAACAAAATATGTATTGGTAGCGGATAAATATATGAAACAAATGCTAAAAATGTAGGAATTGGCACCTTAGAGGCCTACACAAAGGGAAACTGCGTGTTCCTACTTGCTGACTGATTGCACCACATGAGGAAAATTAATTTGAACAAAAATGGTGTAATTTGACATTTGACCCCAAAACTGTTTGAATTTTTTGTTAATTCACTCTTGCCAAAATTGTTTGAATTAATGAGGTTTGAGTGTAATTCAATAAATAAATAAATGCATAAACTCGTCTGTAAAAAAGTAAAATTTGGTAATATGTAATAAATAAAAAATAACACCATTAGAGTCTCTTGGAGCTGGCTTCTTAACCACCAGTGCCTTTTTATTTATTTATGAAAAAAATTTAATAATTTTTCGACTGTTAATCCAAAACCCCACAAATGGGGGGGAGGGGGTTACTGTATAGCCAAACTGAGTGGTGAATCTTTGTAGATCAAAAGTTGTTTAGTTTTGACCCCATTTGATAAGGTTTCTTTTCTTTTTTTGATGGGAGTGGATAACTTTGGAAATAGAAGAAAAATAGTGATTTTTCTCATTTTGTTTCTGTTGGTTGGTCTGGGAAAAGGACTCTTTCAAAACCATATTATTGAACAAGGCTCACTGTCAGTGATGTAGTCAAGACTGAGACTGAGAGAGACGAGAAAAAAAGGTCTTGAGACCAAGAGGATATGCAATTTTTGCATTCATTCAATATTGTGTAATGCCTAATTCCTAAGCTCTGTATTTCACAGTCAGGAAGGAATAAAGATTCTAAAGACGTTATCGAGTGACAATTGCACTTTATTAACAAATTTATAATTTGTAACATTTTTCAGCAGTTAACTGCCAACTTAAAATGAGAAAAGTGTTTGTTGTACTTGAGGAACATCATCATGCTCAGCAGTGATGTAGCTGAGACCACCATGTTCAAGACTGAGACCAGAAAAAAGGTCTTGAGACTGGTCTCAACTCCTACATCACTGCTCACTGTCTAAATATAAATTTTTCAAGAAGGAAAAAGTGATGATAATAATAATAATAATAATAATAATAATAATAATCCTAAAAAACATTTGTGTAACAGTATCTCCAGGCTGGATCCCTATAGTTGATATAGCTACATCTGGAACCTCTGGATCCCTGTATCTATCTATCTATCTATCTATCTATCTATCTATCTTTATTTATTTATCTATATATCTGTTCGAAATAGCTTAGAGGACTCTCTTCATTTTCCCAACTTAGTTGGAGTGTGTGAATCTTTCTGATGCTTCTGCTGGAACAATGCAGAGACTGTAGCATGCCTCACCAGTTCATAGACCCTAGTTTATGGTAGTACAGTCTTAAGTTAACTAAAGTGCACTATGCCAAAGTTCTGAGAAATTGGAGGTACTGGTAGTAATTTTTGCTTACAAAAAAGGTATTTCCATTTTTCCTGAATGCATAATGCTTTTCTGCAAGACTGCGTCTCTAGTTGAGGTTAGAGAAATCGTTACTAATTTTTTACTATTTATGATATTGTACAAGGTATGATTAGTAAATGTAAGAAGAAAGGGTAAGGGTCACTTCTTGGACTAGGTCCATCTACTATATTCCTTACCTATCTAGTTATTGTGATAATTTTTAAGCCATACTTTAACTAAATTTATTCTCTTTCAGCCATAATGAAAATTGGGAAAATGTTAATATAGATATATATTTTTGTGATTCACAATAAAAAGAAAAATCTTAAAAATGGTTATTATCTTTGGAGAGTTCAACAACATTGAAGGAAGAAATTTTTTAAAACATTTTCACATAATGAAAGACTTTGTTGTTGAAGTTAATATTATCAAAGTTTGGGATTTGGTATTTACTGAGGACCTTTGTGCCCTTTAACTTGCGATAAACTCAGTAGTAACTTTCTCAAGCCATTCAAACCAACTATGAATTTTCTACATAAAGTTCGGCTCCTGCAATCCGATCGTAAGATACTTTATACTTCATTGTTTTAGCAGTAGATATTCTTACTTAACTAAATTGTTTCCATATATAATATTAGGGTGTCCCATAAGTCTAGTCTCATTGGAAAATTTATTTTAAATTAGATTTTCTTCTAAGACTAGACTTAGGGGACACCCTGTATATTAGGGTGTCAATTTGGGAGGTGAAAATTAATTTTTGCCAATTCCTTCACTGAGGGGTTTTAAAAATATGTTTTTGGATGTGAAGAATTCAAATCTGCTATTATTTTTGTGATTGCTCAACACTTAGCTTGGTAAATCTACGTTTGATTAAAAAGCACATAAATTGCTCTTGGAAAACAACATTTATTAATTTTAGCTTCTCAAAATGTCAGGTAATGCTATAAAAATTTTAGTTTCTCTGCATAAAACATATCCTTGTAATCATAAAACAACATTAGAAAGTAATGTCATCAGTAAAAAAAAAATATTTAAACAAGTTTCATCAAGTCTTACTTTGATTCATTCTTGGACATCAGCCGCCGACTTGCTTCGTGGCCTCTGATATAGCCCTCACATTTCTCATGTGTATACACCCTGCCTGCTGCCTCTGTGACTTGTTTCACACACCTCTCTATTGACTGAGCATGGCAGGGCCACTGTGGAACTTGTATAGGCTTGTCAAAGAACTTCTTTACTTCCGCTGTAGTCAGTTTACATGTCAAAGGAGGTTCAAATACCCCGTCAGACCAGTCTGTCAGCTCCAACATGGAAGAAGCACTGGGGTTGATGGAAGGTGTCTTCCTGGGACATACAGAAAGATCTCCAAGTGTGTCATCATCTCCACCCCTCATGTCAACAATCTTTTGGACACCAGCTCTCCTCTCCTCACTGTCATCTGAGCACAAGTGTCTGGATTATCATTTCGCTGAATGCATACCATGCTGAGTGCTTGATGGTTGGAAAAACAGCATCCACTACAGCCTTCTTTTGCAGCCTAACTAGCCGCAGCTGAAACAAGATGTGGCGTGGGCCTTCCACCCGAGAGTGTTTTACTTTGATGTTGAACCAACAGGGGTAGTACACACCAACAATGTATTCTACTATCAGTCTTAAGTTGTTGAGGGTTTTGCCTTTAAGGCCATGTTTTGAAACCCATATGCGACAAAGCCTGTTTGCTGTTGTCAACCACCTTGAATGGCTCACTGGACCAATTTCAAGAAGGGCCAGATCTGTGGGAAGTTCTCCTGTCCTTATGGCCTGTGTGATCCTATACCCGTACGCTTGATCAGTAGAGAGATCCTTTACGACATTGTCACTCAGTGAAGTAAGAGGCTCTCCAATTGAGAGTTTGGTGAATGAAGGATCAATTTCAAGTTCGGTTGCAGTGTCTAGCATCTTGCCAATGTTACCTGTCCACTTGTTGTTAGACAAGGTCTTCCCATCCAGTGCTGTGATCAAGTGTCGCAGGGGTAACTCGTTAGTGTGGAGGGCACAAACCAACCAGATCAGCTTACGGCAAAGCTTGACCTCTACCCAATGCATGGAACCACCCTCCCAGCCAGTGTTAACATTTGTAGAATCACCTCCAATGGCCTGCAGGCTTTTATCAATGCCCTTCTTCTTCATGAAATCTACAAGATTATCAGCAATAATTTCAGCAGGTTTTTTTCTCATTGAGCCTTTCTCAGGAGTGAAGTGGTAGAGATATCTTCCACCTGGCTCACTGCACACAGAATAATGCTCTTCTTTGATGATGCTGGGGAACTGACGATCTGAATTGTCTGCTTTCAGCATAACTTTAGTTGTATCTTGACGGCCGTCAAAGAAGATGCAGTCAATTTCACCCTTCTTACAAAGATCATCAAATTCCTGATCCAGGGATCTCATAACTTTTTCTTGGGCCCTCTTGACTTTATTGTGATCAACTACAAGTCTCTTGTCTTCTTCAGTGATCAAGCCAGCATCCATAAAGGCAGCAGTGGTGATGGCAGCTGTGGCACGCAGGCCAACACCATATCTGATGCTATGCATAGCAACATTAGGTATTTCTAATGTGTTGTACTCTGGCTTTTTATTGGAAGTTGAAGACGTGCTTGGTATTTCTAATGTCACTTCATAACTTCCATCCTTTCCATCTTGAGCATCAGCTATTTGTTCTTCATTTTCATCATCAGAGAAAATTATTTCATTTGATGGCATTGAAACATCCTGCTTACTTGTCTGCTTATATTCAGCAAGCCTTCTTCTTTCGTCTTCTTGCCGCTTCTGCTTTTTGACTTGTCTGTTGTGCTCAGGTTGATCTGGCAAGCCAATCTGATGTGGTCCAATAGAACCAGACTTGTCTCTCTGACCTTTAATGAAAGCAAGTTCCTTCACAGGGATCTTCATCTCCCTAGGGCATGTACAGTTAATGTGAGTTTCGTTTTTGCAACCAGCATCTGCAGGGCAGCAAAATTCAGAGCAGAGAACAATTTTACACTTGCAACTGAGGATGTCAAAAAGCTTGTCAAGTTTTGCAATGAAAGCCTCTTTGACATGTAGCTTTCCTCTCCCAAGAGATATGTTTTTGGCCTGCTCCCAGCTCTCTTGGATCTTGTTTAAGATTGACTCGTGAATTTACAACAGGGGCTACAAAAGAACTGTTTGCTCATTCCCACTTTTCAAGCACTTTAGGGTAAATGTCCTTTGCAAGACTGGCTGCTGGGTAGTTTCTCACATCCTCACCACTTTGTTCTCTTAGCAGTACGGTAGCCCATATTTCAGACGTCTTTGCAGAGTTGGGAGTTCAGAGGGCAACAACTCTCTACCAGTTCCAATTAGGTTGCTCATATGTGTGAATGTCCCCAGTCTTGTCCTCCTTTTAGAAGCCATTGTAGGTCAATTCCCACTGGTTAGGATGGTAGCACTGATGGACAAGTAATCTTCAGCACACTGATGAATATGTTTCAACCTGTGAAATAAGCAAAAACAGCAGTGCATTATATATACAGCATATATAATTATTAATATAATAATTATTATATAATTCCACAAAAACATCAAAAAAGTCACTATTTTTATGTAGCTTTTTACCAAGCCAAACTAAATTATAAATTAAATTAACAAAAATATCTTTAGAATTCCTAAGTCATGCTGCAACTTTTTAGCACCCCTCATATTTGGAATTTGAAAGTTGAAAAATTCGACACACCCTACTGTATATATGATGGAAATTGAAATTTTTCAAAATATAAATTTTCATACTATATGAATACATAATTAAATTCAATTTCAGTATTGTTACAGAATCTTAAATACCAGTAACTTTTTCAGGCAGTTTTTTTAATAAAATGGCTTATACAGTCTTTATTGGGTTGCTAAATCTTGTATCGCATAACTGTGACCTAGTTACAGTCTGCTTTTATTGGGTCTCAATACACACTTCACTTAATGTATGTATGAGACTTTTTATATTAATAACATCACTAAAAATACTTTCAGTACAATACATACATTACATTACATTCGGACAACATGAATCCACTTGGGGCTATCAAGGTTATCCAAGTCAAATAAGCAGTTCAAAGCTATAAAATTGTTAAAAGTAGTTTGCAAAATATAAGTTCCAAGTTGGTTAATTAAGATTGAACTGCAAGTATTTACAAAACTACTGAAGTACCAGTAGTCTTTTGTATGAAATTCTTTAGCAACATTGTTAATAATGTGATCAATGACTGACTATTCAGAGGTAGGCTTTGTATGATATAGAAAGCAATTGTGCTTAACTGCGCAACCAGAAATGCAGTGAAAAGAAATTAAAGAATATTATGCTTAAAAAAAAAAAATGGGGTATTCACTTAGGTTTTGCTGTAAAATCCACAGAGGGAAATTGAGTTGGGTCCAATCAGGTCCACTTTGTTTTTGCCTTACTGCATGAGGATTGACTTGCAATGTGTCCAGCCAGAGGCACAGTCAAAGTTTTATGTAGAATTCAATCTTATGCACTGTTTCCTGTAACTAGCTAGTTCTCAAAGAAGAAATATCACTTGCGAATGCGTGGGTTGTGAGAGCTTTGAAGTAAAACATGAAATGGAAGAACAAAGAGCCAGGAAGAGAGAGCATCAAATAAACATTCAAAACGAGTTTGATTGTGAAGAAACGGCTTTTCCTGAAAGGAAGTGCAAAATGCCTAAAATAGTGGGTGAGTAGTTGAATCTTCAGGAATCAAAGTGCTTTTTCTTTGAAAGTGTGCCGATTAATTGATGTTTGACTGACAATCAAGCTTCAGACTTTATTGAACTGATATTAGATCAAGGAATTTTCCTTCTAGTTAGACCTAACATAGAACTTGTACAAATTAATATGCAGTCCTTCTAACTACAGTAATCCCCCAGATTTATGTGATAGATGTGTTCTTGAACCTTCTGTAAAATGAATTCCATGTAAGTTGGGTGAACTATAACATATAATTCAATGTGTTAAGTACGCACCCCCCTCCCAACCCTAAGGCACCCCAAAAATTAAACAAAATAAAATAAAATATAATAATTATTATTATTATTATCTGCCAAAATACCTAAAATAAATACATAAACTGATTTGTAAAAAAGAGTAAAAATTTGTAATATGTAATAAATAAAAAAAAGTAACACCATTAGGGTCTCTTGATGCTGGCTTCTTAACCACCAATGCCTTAGCTCCATCATCACATTTTTATGTTTTAAGCATTTTTTTTATATATTTATAAAAAAAATTGAATATATTTTGGACTGCATTAATCCGAAACCACGCAAGTAGAGGGTGCATAAATAGGGGAGTACGGTATTTAGCCATTTATTATTTCCTCCAATGGACATCCAGGTTCATATTCATGTTCAGTTAGAGTGGTTTTGTAGCATTGAATGGTAATGTAAAAGTTAGGTTAACATTAAGTTTAAAGCTGGGTTAGGTTACTCGCAGTATTATAGGTAGCTACAGTAATGTACGGTAATAAGTGAGATGATTATTGCGTTTACTCGCGAGACTATTATTAAACCAGCCATTGTCTGTGGCTGAATTTGTAACGCAGTTTCCGTATAAGCGAAACAAAGACTGAGGTCGGGAGTTTGAATCTCAATGATGCTGGTGGTAATGCTAATAACGGAGGAGTTAGAGTAAAAGGTCGCGTTAATTGTCCCTAGCACTGTGCCAGGTTTTGGCCCTCCTGACTGATGTTAACTTATTTTTAAGCCCACAAATTATTGCGGAAGATAAAATGGGCAAAAATGAGTGAGTTAATAGTTCATTTGAAGCATTGGGGGAAGGCATTGTTCACTTGACCAACACATCACGTTCTCAAAGCCTTCTTTTGGCTGGAAAAAACATATCTGATGTAGTAAAGCATGTATCATCAAATCCTGCTTTCTGATAATGGAAATATCAGTCCACTTTTCTCACGGAGAAAAAGAACTTTGTCTCAGGTTTGTCCTAAAATGTATTTGTGAAGATTACTATGGAACAGTTATACAGGGTGTTCCATAAGTCTGGTCATAATAAAATTTATTTTAAATTTACAAAAGTAATACATTAAAACTAAAACAAATTTTCAAACTGATGTCTTGTTTTGGGACTTTTTTTTTGTTGCAGGTAAAATAATACACTGGCTAATTATATGGAAGTGAGTTACACTCATGAAGAAAAAGCCTCCACGTTATTCTACCTACAACCAAAAAAAAAAAAGGTCCAAAAACAAGACATCAGTTTGAACATTTGTTTTAGTTCTAATGTATTACTTTTGTAAATTTAATTTAAAATAAATTTTCTTATGAGACTGGACTCATGGGACACCCTGTATATGGCAAAAAAAAAAAAATATATATATATACAGGGCATCCCAAAAAAATGTATACACACTTTAAATACTTATAAAGGCAGTGTTTATTAAAATACATTTCATTTTCAAAATGTAATAGAATCTACAGACATTATTTAATTGTTTTGTCAACGTCTGTTTTCAAACTGACATCCGTTCTGGTCCAGGCACTGCTGATAATGTGAAGCAATGGAATCGCAAGCATCACAAAACATTTCGTTTGGTATTTGTGTGCATTCTCGTTCAATGGCTGCTCTCAATTCAGCAACTGTTGCAGGTTTTATAGCGTAGACTTTGTCTTTTAAGTATCCCCATAAAAAAAGTCTAGTGGTGTGAGGTCTAGTGAATGCGGAGGGTATTTTACGAAACCCCTTCGTCCAATCCACATCGTGCCAAGTACCACTCGCAATACTCCACTCTTCGGTCCGGATCATCTTCATTAATAGCATGGACTAATCTTGGAATGTAACTTTTCCATTGACCGCGCTTCAAAATGCGTTGGACAGACGATTCTGAAATTCCTACCTCACGACTCGCTTGCCGCACAGATTTTCTTGGACTTTGGTGATACGTTTCCAGTACTCTTTCTTGCTTTGTGGGGCTTGTCGATGTCCGTGGTCTTCCGGAATGCTTCTTGTGGACATTCTGAACAGTTCCATCGGCTTCAAACTTATCTCTAATTCGAGTGATGGTAAGTCGCGTTGGTGGATCTGTTTGAAACTCCCTCCTAAACTGTCTTTGCACTTCAACTGCATTTTCACACTTCCAGTAGCATTTTAGAATGAATTTCCTTTGTTCAAAGCTTAGTCTGACTACCACTATTAATTCTAATGGGTTTAACTTGGAAAGAAAGAAACATCAATTGAGCTATCAGCTGTTAAAGTGTGTATACATTTTTTTGGGATGCCCTGTATATATATATATATATATGCCAAAGGCCCAGACCACATTTCAAACATACATCTCAAACACCTTGGTCCAATTGCTCTTGTAGCCCTCACAAACATATTCAATTACTCCTGGCTTCACAATGTCATACCCTCTACCTGGAAGCTGGCACACATCATCCCGATACTGAAACCCAATAAACCCCCCAACCTACCTGCTTCATACCGGCCAATCTCCCTTCTCTCAACCATTTCCAAAGTCCTCGAAAAACTGATATTAAGATGCATACAACCACACATTACATTTTCACAAACCCAACACGGCTTCAGGTCCGCCCACTCCACCACAACGCTTCTTACAAACCTAACCCAACACATCTTAGATGGCTTCAACCAACAATCCCCCCTGCCCGCACAGTCCTTGTTGCCATCGACATCAACAAAGCTTTCGACACTGTCCCACGCCACATTCTTGCACAAAAGATTATTGATCTCGACATCCCCACCAATGACAAGAAATGGCTTACTAATCTCATTGCAGGCCGACTTGGCAAAGTCATACACAAACAACACTCATCCAAATCCTACAGACTATACAATGGCATCCCACAGGGCTCCATACTCTCTTCAATCCTCTTCAACCTTTTCATGCATGACCTCCCACAACCTCTCCCCCCCCCCATGTCCATGTTTCCTCCTATGCAGATGACCTGACCATAACAGCACAACACCATAACCGTAACACCACCACACGCCTGATCCAGCAGTACATTACCAATCTGGAACTCTGGCTGACTAATAATAGGATGTCAGCATCCCCTCAAAAATCCTCCATCACCCTCCTAACCTCAGACCGCCATGAATCCCAAGCACACCCGAGAGTCACCCTCATGGGACATCCCCTACCTCTAAACAAAACCCCAACAATCCTCGGCCTCACCCTAGACACACACATGTCCTTTTCCCCTCACATATCAAACATTTGCTTCAAAGCAACAAAAAAACTCAATGCTCTCAGAACACTCACCTCCACAACATTCGGTCAGCAGAAGGAATCCCTTAGTATCCTATATAAACAGTTTGTACGTACTACCCTAACTTATGCTGCCCCCGCCTGGTCCCCGTCCATCTCCCACACAAACCAGAAAAAGATACAGACCACACAAAACAGAGGTCTCAGAAGCATTACTGGCTGCCTCCGAACCACACCCATCCCACATCTACATGCAGATACGAAAATACTCCCCATCGAACACCACATGAACATGACAGGGACTCAATTCTTCTCCAGAGCACTGGCCCCAGACCACCCCTGTCACCATCTCACATTACACAATCCCCCACCCCGCAACAAAAAACGTACTCCTGCTGCTCACTATTCGCAGCTACTGAACAATATCCCCGCTACTGAACAATATCCCCCCTCCTCCCCTAAACATCAACCCCATTAAACATATCCACACAGAATTTACCTGGAAATACCTACTCGACCAACCACACAACACTGTCCTTCACGATACTCCCCCTGTAGTCCATCAGAACGAACAAACCCTCCCAAGGAAAACAAGAGTTACTCTGGCCAGGCTCCATTCAGGCCACCACCCCTCCCTCCAACAATACAGACACAGACTCCACCTAGCTGACACCTCCACCTGTCAAAAATGCTACCTCCACCCTGAGGACACAGAACACCTACTCTTACACTGCCACACTCTCTCTCAACAAAGACACAACTCCAACATTACCTCTCTACGAGACCTATGGACCCGTCCCATGGTGGTAGCGGGATACCTGAGTGCCACCGGGTTCACATAAGAGAACCCGGGGGCTACGAAGTAAAGTAAGTATATATATATATATATATATACAGGGTGTTTGAAAACTTTCTGTACAAATTGTAATGGGGGATAGGCAACACCAAGACAAACCCTTTTCATCTATAAGTGTATGTCCGCTGACGTCACCATTCGGCGCAAGAGGGCGCCGCTGCAATTGGCTAAAAGGTGAAGTGGGCTAGACTCGCGCTTGCTGTGGGCATTCTTAAATCGGACGTAGTACGCGTAACATGGAGCGCTTCACGACTGCTGAGATGGCTGACATGCATATGGTGTATGGGGCTGCCAATGGAAACGGAAGAGCTGCTGTGAGGTTGTACCGACAGCGCTTCCCAAACAGACATGTGCCAAACCACCAAACGTTTGCGCATTTGCATCGGCGACTGCGAGAAACTGGAACATTCCATGCAAACATGCATGACACTGGTCGGGAGAGAAACGTGTGCACTCCTGACATGGAAGAAGAAATCCTACAGCGATTTGAGGACAATCCAAGCGCAAGCACGCGAGGTGTTGCACGTATCCTCGGTGTGAACCACGACCTGGTCTGGAGAGTGTTGCACGAGCAGCAGTTACATCCGTTTCATCGTCAGAGAGTCCAGGCATTACAACCTTGGGATTACCCTCTTCATGTGGAATTCGCACACTGGTTTCAGCAGCAGACAGCGGTGCAGCCTAATTTTCCGGCTTATGTGCTGTTCTCAGATGAGGCCTGTTTCACACGTGAGGGTGTGTTTAACATGCACAATTCTCATGTGTGGGCGCACGCAAATCCACATGCTACACGGGTGCATGCTCATCAAGAACGGTTCGCTGTCAATGTTTGGGCGGGTATCGTCCATGGCAAGTTGATTTGGCCGTACCTGCTGCCTGCCCGACTCGACGGGCGGGTTTATCGGATATTTCTTGAAGAAACATTGCTGGTACTGCTGGAAGATGTTCCCGTGGCTATTCGTAGACGAATGTGGTTTCAACACGACGGGGCCCCAGCACACTCCAGCAACGATGTGCGGGATTATCTGGACGCCACTTTTGGGGACCGATGGATAGGCCGGGGTGGGCCCGTAGCCTGGCCACCGAGATCGCCCGATTTAACATGCCTCGATTTCTTCCTGTGGGGACACATGAAGAACCTCGTGTACGAGACTCCCATTTACTCAGAAGAAGACCTCGTAGCAAGAATCGCTGACACCGCTGGAACTGTTCCCGAAATGCCGGGAATCTTTCGACGTGTACGTCGGTCAATGCTTCGACGCTGTCGGGCATGCATTGATGCTACCGGTCGCAACTTTCAGCACCTTTAAATAAACATGTTACGCGTACTACGTCCGATTTAAGAATGCCTGCGGCAAGCGCGAGTCTAGCCCACCACCTTTTAGCCAGTTGCAGCGGCGCCCTCTCGCACCGAATGGTGACGTCAGCGGACATACACTTATAGACAAAAAGAGTTTGTCTTGGTGTTGCCTATCCCCCATTACAAATATATATATATATATATATATATATATATAAAATTAGGGTGATTCAAATATGGGGGTAAAAAAGTTTTTTTATATTTTAATGTGTTCAACCCTTTAAATGGTTCATTTCAGCATAAAAACAACTATCCTAAAATATTTTAGCAAATTTTTAATTTTTAGGGGTTGCTACCAGCAATTAAAAATTGACAGAACGACTCAAATTGTCAAATTTTTCCACACCACCCAGGGGTACAGTACAAGGCGCATTGCTTTTTTTTAATGTGGAAAGCTCCCCCGTAGGTCCTACCATAACCACAAGCATGCATAATTAAACTAGCATGATATTTGAGACATTAGCTGTCCTTACTTCATCAATGTTTCTTTCTTTCTATCAGGGTAAACAGCCCTGTAGTTTTTCACTACTTGTAGCAAGAATTGTTTTTGATGTTTGTCATGTGTTAGTATTTTATTATATTCATCCATTAATTTTACTCCTCTTTCCGCTATATCATTCACGACTTTCCACTGTTTGATAGATTTCTTAGCGGAGTTATACTCTTCATCATTATGCCATTCTTTAACATCTTTGAATAAAAATTTTGAACTAAATTCTGTTATCGTAAAGAATCTTTGAGTATTTGATGACAAAATCTTCTAATTTCTTCGTTGGAATAAGTGCAGGATCTAGAAAAGCCTGTTTTGCAGGAAGAGTTTCTGTTGTATTTTGCAAGGCCTTTACAATTTTGTTTTTCGTTTCAGTAGGCACTTCATCATCATAAAAGGCCAAGGCTACCAGTTCTTCTGATAGGTACCAGAGGTGACCTAACAGTTTTTTAATAGCAACAAATGCAATTGTGTCATTTATTTGTTTGTAGACTACAAGATTCCGTAATAATTCCAGAGCAAGACGAGGAGCGCAAGATGGCACAGGAGCTGTAAACCATGCCTTTACATATAACCGAGTAGCAAATAGACAGATGTCTTTTAGTCCTTTTTTGTCTTTACTGAAATTTTGAACCGAGATTTGAACATAAAATTTTTTAATGAATATGTAATTTTGGCCATCCACCCAGCCCGATGAAGTCCCGCTGGATGTTTAAATTTGATTCCACCTTTTGGTTCACCTCCCCAAAAAATAATTGTTAACTGCAATAGTTCTAGGTAATCGTCTCTTGGTTGGAATGTATCTAGTTGATTTGTTGCAAATATAATTATGTCATCTTTGATGTCATGAATATTTTCATAGATATCTGGATCTCATAATGCTGTTTTGTAGTCCTCCGTATTAATGCTTGACCATTTTTCTCTGAACTTCTTAAAAAGGACTATATCTGGGCCAGAAGATGGTGATAAAGACTTTGAAACAACAGCTTCCAGCATAATTTCAAATATATAGTGTCGACATGCCAGCCACAATAAATCGTTGTCGAATTTTTGTTCTAGAAGAATAGCTGCACCATTTCTAGGACCAGTATTGGCTGCCATTGTATTGAAACACATGCATTTTATTTGTTCGCAGATGTCCCATTCAAGCGATGTCTGATTGTTTGCATTAAAAAGAGACGCATTTCTGTCACTCAATTTTGCAACATCAAGACTTCCTAATAATTTATCATCAAACAATTTTCTACATTTGCCAACCTTACTTTTCCATGTTGAAGGTTGTGCAGCACAGAAACCAAATTCATCACTTTTACTCTCCTCTGATTCTGATTATGTACTGGTGAGTATGACAGCCTCTTCATTCTTCTTTCTTTTGATCTCTTCTTCTGCTTTCCTCTTTTCATAACGTTGTTGCTTTTCTGCTGCTCTTTGCTCTTTTTTTAGCAACAGCCTTATCAATGGTACCCATTTTTTCATGATGTCCTTTTTCACGTTGCATTTTCAAGAATTTCTTATCTTCTATTTTTATAAGCTGCATAGCATTCTCATGAGCAATGTCAAATAAGTTTTCCAGTTTATCTTCCCATTTTTCTTCTTTATTATTTAAATTTTGTGATCTTTTCAATTTGTTTGCTTTGTTTTTCTTAAGCAGCTGTCATTCCTTCAGTATTCCTTGAATTTTATCTACTACATGTATTCTTTGTTTTGCTGGTATTCCTGCTTTTTTCCAAGCTGCTAGCACATCATCTGCAGTAGAGCAGCATGATTCTCTAATGTCTTGCTTTTTAATATTTCTGTAGTGCATGAAGAGGGCATTCATTTCCTTCTCTGATGGTAATACGGATGTTTTTAGTACTGCAGAGGGCTGCCCAATTAGCCATACTTCAGTTTCTTTTCTTGTAGAACTTCTCCCAAATGAGCAACTGGGTGATGGTGAGTTAGGCCTAGCTTCCATAATCGATTAATTGGTATCAAAATTACGAGTTCCAAGCAATAATTAAAAGCAAGCTAGTATATAAACCATTAATTAAAAATTCTGAAATATAAACAATTAAACATAAAATCATAAGTTGTAAAAACAAACAAATTGAAAAAGAGGGAAACTTTGACGCCTGGTAGCACATAGTAAATTTTATTTAAAATTCACCAAATTTGGCATACACTACTTTTTTGTCATAGGGAACAAAAATACAGGTTGAACAATTAAAAAAAAAACTTTGATTTTTTTGAATCACCCTAAATTATATATATATATATATATATATATATATATATATATATATGCATATAACTGCAATGACCGCGCAGTATATAAATGAATAGAAACGACATAAGTGTTAAGGAACGTTTCCGCACACGAGGAGGAGAGATAACGAATAATGAAAAATGAGGCGAACCGCCCGGGAATCGAACCCAGGGCCTTCCAATTGCCGGTTGGATGCTCTACCATTATGCTACGGACCTCACTCAATCACAAATCGAAATTCTCCCACATAGGGCAGAAACCAATGCCCTGAGAGGGCACCCTCGCAAATCGTGAATATGCGCATATAACTGCAATGACCGCGCAGTATATAAATGAATAGAAACGACATAAGTGTTAAGGAACGTTTCCGCACACGAGGAGGAGAGATAACGAATAATGAAAAATGTCGTTTCTATTCATATATATATATAATATATATATATATATATATATTATATATTATATATATATTATATATGGTGGACTGCATGTCAGTTTCTCAACATCTGCATGGCAGATTTTTAAATTTTTATTTCAATATCCATTGATGCAGATGCGGATATTTAGTTAATCTATCAATATAATATAGAATTATGAATATATGACATAATAATTTTTTCAAATTTGGTGATATTACTATTATGGGAGGCAATGCGTAAGAATTAAAATTAATATTTTCATTATGATAAAAATAATAACTTTCTCAAGAGTTTCAGCCACAGAAAATTGAATAAAACCAGTTTCATTCAATTTTCTGTGTTACCAGCTATTTATATTTTCAGGTTTATATATTTATTTGTTCATTAATAATTAATGTGCATGACTGGGCCTTATAAGCACTACTTTATAAGCTAATTTAGTTGTAAATTGCGTAATTTATTTGAGGGAATATCCGCATAACATCCGCAGTTAGAAATGTGGATGGTAAAAATGATGCGGATATCCAGTCCACCTCTACTATATATATATTATATATATATATATATATATATATATATATATAATATATATAAATTATGATATTGAAACTATGCTGCTGCTGATTAAATAAGTTCGTCTTAAGCCTATTATAACGGATAAAAATAAAGTAGAGTATTGTAGTTGATGAAGCAGTGAGAGTTTGCATCTATGGGGTGTCAGGAAATGATTGCCCCCCCCCCCCCTGTAGAGCAAAAACTAGAAGAGATAGATAAAAACTGGCAAGACCCCTTGAAAGAGCGTTAAAATCTGAATAAAAACCATTATATTCTATTCCTGTGATTTTAATTCTTACCATTTTTTTCCCCACAGAAACCATGGCATCATCTATTTTGAATGATTCGGAGAAAAAGCGAGTTCTTGACCGCATTCGAGCTGTCACATTTCGTGAAGCAAAGGAAGCTGGTGCAACTTTCATAACTCGACACTGGGTGGCTGAGAGATTAAAAAGATCAGAAGACTTTGTCAAAAGGAATTGGAATAAGAATCCTGAAGATTGTGAAACAGAATTTCGAGGAGGAAGACCGGAGAAATTATCTCAAGAATCGAAAGACATTGTGCTTGCTGCATCATGGCGCCGAAAGAAGAGCTGCTCTGAGGTAGCGAAAGAGATACTTATCTGTCGTGGTAAGATAGTCAATCGGCAACTTGTGCATCAATTTCGAGTTTGCCAAGGCTTGAGTGCTTGGCATGAAATAGCTAAGCCACGGAAGAGTGATCTTAATATTGAAGATCGGCTATGGTTTTGTGATTATCTTGAGGAATGGACGGAAGACGATTTCCTTCACTTGGTTTCAGCGATGAATTCTTCGTTTATGTCTCCAGAAAACCAAATTTTCAGAATGATCGGGTTTGGGCAACAACTCCTGATGAAGTCCCAGATGACCAGAAGTATCGAGAAATAGTAAAAAATCCAGCATGTGTGGGTGTTTTCATTATGTTCTCTATTCGGAAGCTCATCTGGGTTATCAAACCAAGAGGAACCAGTTGGGATGGGCCTTATTTTCAAAATGTAATTTTAGCCCAACATGTAATTCCATTTTTGAAAGACCCCGAGTGTGTTTTGGATGTTGAACAGGCAACCTTTCTTCACGACAAAGCCCCCTGTATGAAAGCACTTACGACTCAACAACTGCTTAAGGACAATAACATTGATTTTTTTGGGAAATAATGAATGGCCTGGCAATTCTCCCGATCTTAATGTCTGTGAACATGTCGGATCCATCATGAAGGATCGAGTGGAGTCCTTAATGCTGGAACAACCCATTCAGAATCGGTATTCAACAGAAATTATGATTGCAAAGATCAGCGAAGTCCTTGAAGAAATGAGTCATGATACCGATCTCTTTGAGACACTTCTGGGATCATACCCCTGTCGATTAATGGCCGTCAGAGCTGCAAATGGGGGCAACACCCGATATTAAAACAAGTGTTTTTTATTCAAAATTAAACGCTCTTTCGCGTGGTTTTGTCTGTTTTTTTCTATTCCTTTCAGTTTCTTCTGTACAGGGGGGGGCAATCATTTCCTGACACCCTTTATACTAAATTCTCAAATTCACAGTAGAATATTTCTCTTGAAAAAATGAAACGTAGGTACCTATAATGGGACCTACTTGGTTGAATGCAGTGCCCATATACTCTTCATTCATTTGAGGAGGGTACTTTTTTGTTTTTTGTATGCCAAAATATCCATACTCTAATTTTTTGTTATTACTGTTCATAATTAGAATTTATTTCCTCACATTATTATTATTGATTTGGTTTTGATCAATTCTTCAAATTCCTTCTGTGGGAATATCATGCATGAGGTTACTTCTCATACCAGTGCTTCAAAAATCTCATCAGGATTATCCTAAACCCCAAAGATTAATTTTAATGTACAGTATTTTTTGTGACTTTATCTAAAGAAATAGACTAAGCAATATGTTGCAGGTTAACTTTTTTAATTAATGATAATGTAGAAGGCTTTACACACACACACACACATACACACACACCCACACACACACAGGGAGGGAGAAAATGTGTTGTCTTTACAGGAAGGATCTTTTTCAACTTGATTGTTGCAATGGTATAGTAAGAAATGGCTTTTCTACAAATGACATCTCATGGTAAGGATTTTAGGGGAAACATATGTCTGATAATGATGAGCTTTATTAGTAGGAGATAAATGCCATAAAAAAGTACAATATTCATGAAAGTAATGAATGATATGATTGCTCAAATAATAATAAATTTCTAGACAAAAACTAAAAATTAAGACTAAAAAAATAGTACACATAATGAAATAAGTAATAATAAAAAAATTATCCAAAGCTAAAACTACAAAATACTAAAAGATAAAATAGGGCTTTCTACATTCATTTTAACTGTTCATCACTAGTAATGTACCAATTCCAAAATTTAGCTGATGCTGACTCTGCCTAGATTTTAAAAAAATCAATTAACTTCATAAATTTCACTAATTTATTCTGAAAATTTTGAATTTTCACATTTTTAAATTTCAAATTTATTTAATCTCTTTACAACTGAAGTTTTTGTAAGGTTAAGTTGTGAGTGTGTGTATTGGAAATGGTACAAATTTGACCCAGTGGTCCAAAAGAGGTTAAATGCTTTTCCATAGCTCACTCCACAATACAGCTACAGTACCAGAATTTGTTACTCATATACCGTAGCTAAAATGATGTTAAATGGCTTTATTACTCAGTAAAATGCTAAAATAATTGAATTTTAGTTTCATAAATTTGAATACTAATATTTAAATTAGTTTTCCTTATTTCTTTCGTCAACAATGTAAACAACAACAACATTTGAATAAAAAAATGGATACACAATTTAGGTTTATAAAACTAATATACTTAAAATAAAATCAACATCATAAGATGGTTTATATAAAAATTATAAAGTACCGTACTGTATTGGCCTGAATATAAGAAGAGTTTTTGTTCAACATCGTGACTTTATAAAATGCAACTCTTCTTGTATTTGTAGACAATATTCGAGTGAAGTCATAATGTGTCATACAGTACTTAACGGGTCTGTCAGGAGTGCTTTGTTTTCCAGTTATACCATCAAATGTTGTATCATTGTAGAGGCTCGAGATGGCCTTAACCCATCTCAAATTCGTAGGTCAGACCATTAGCATAAGCCTCTAACCCAGTTTTATTTTACAGAAGAATTTAATTAAACTTAAAAGTTAAGATATGCGTGGCTAACCCCTCTATCTATGGGGAAGTGCCCTGAGATGTAGAATATGGTAGGGTTGAAGAAAGGATGACAATATCTGGCAGGTAGGTTCCCTAATTAGGCTCCATTCAAAATTTCTCATGAACAAATTATTTGAGGAAGATTGACATAGTTAAATATAAATATTGAAGTAATAGTGGTGAATAAATGTTTTTTTTGTCATATTTTCAGGGTTGTCGTGTCCACTGACAAATGGGTTTTTTGAATCTGTACGGCAGCCACAGCCAACAGCTGTTTGACTTGTTAGACTTAATATCCAGGGCTACTTCTAGGTGGCCCCAGCATAGGCTAGAATTAAAATGTGTGTACAGGAAATCCACAGATGTGGAGTTTCCTCGCACGCTAAAACCACTGGGTATGTTAAGGCAGGTCTGAGGATTGGCCCATTTCTGTAAAGAATGGGACGTCTGGCTGCTCAGATGCTTCCAGCAGGCTGGCAGTCACATGCCTGGTTCTGCTTGTTAAGAGTCAACTAGGAGTGTAAAGGAATGAGTATGTATTAGCCTCCTGGAAGTATAAGTTAAACGTCAAAAGTCTTAAATTATTAGTAAAGGCTGGCATGTAAAATTTGGGGTTCTGGTTATCCAGAATCTACTGAGAGTTTTAAAGGTTTTTTTTGGTATATAGATGTGTAACCTAAGATTAAGTTATGCACTGACGAGTGCTTAAAATAAGTGTATTAAAATTTAATGAATTAGTGGTTAATAAAGTAATTTCCTGTATGGTGATAGAGTTTTGTGTGTGAAAGGCATGTAAATGAAAGAGCGTGATAGGGAGTAGCAAATGAATATGTATAAAATATATAGTATAGGGTGTCCATAAATTATTCACCCCATTTATAAGCCTTAATAATTTTGTTATTATTGGAGCTATCTTAAAACGGTTTGCGGCAATTAATAACACAACTCAAGAATTTTTTTTCTTTATTTCGCAGAACATCCACTAGGGGCAAAATGGCGACAGTGAAGGAGAAAGCAATGTGTGTGCTGTGGATGTGGGAAACCAAATCTCCAATTACTGTACAGAGACGTTTTTGGGAGGAATATCAGAAAACTCCAACAAAGCAATCACTCAAGCGATGGCTGAAACAATTTCAAGAAACTGGCAGTGTGCTACATCAGAAAGGAGCTGGTAGGCCTAGTGTGTCTGAAGATAAGATAGCAGGAATTCAGGAGGCATTTATCCGAAGTCCTACAAAATCCATCCACCGAGCAAGCTGAGAACTGCAAATACCGCGTTCAACAGTGCATAAAGTGGTTCACAAGAGGTTGAAACTTTATGCCTACAAATTGCAAACCTTGCAGAAACTTCTATCAAATGACAAACCCAAACAGGGTTGACCATATTGATGAAGATGAGCATTTTTTTAACAATGTCGTTTTCAGTGATGAAGCGACATTCCATCTGTCTGGTAAAGTCAACAGACACAATTGCCGTATATGGGGATCAGAAAATCCACATGAATTTATTGAACACGAACGCAACAGTCCCAAGATAAATGTTTGGTGTGCTCTCTCCCATAACCGTGTGATTGGACCATTTTTCTTCCATGAGAACACTGTGAAGGCTACAAATTACCTAGATATGCTTGAATGATATGCTGCACCTCAGCTTGAGGATATGCAGCCCCGTGTGTTCTTTCAGCAAGATCGGGCACCGCCACACTGGGGATTAGAAGTGCGGAGGTTCCTCAATGAAAAGTTCCATTCTCGTTGGATCGGGTGAGATGGCCCTATTCCATGGCCTCCTCGTTCCCCAGATATCATGCCTCTGAATTTCTTTTTATGGGCTACACAAAGGACAGTGTGTATGCAAAGAAGGTTAATAATATCACAGAATTAAGACACTGGATTGAAGAGACATTAGCTTCCATCACGCAAGACATGCTTCTTAATGTTTGGAACAAAATCATCTATCACCTTGATGTTCTGCGTGCTACCAATGGGGCTCATGTGGAGGTTTACTGAATTAAAACAAAAATTTCTTGTGTTATTAATTGCTGCAAACCATTTTAAAATAGCTCTTATAATAACAAATTTATTAAGGCTTATAATGGGGTGAATAATTTATGGACACCCTGTATTTTTAAAATAAATTTAAAAACATAAATTCTCAATTCATTTACACCTTTGCATAAGTAAGGAGATTTAAGACTAAATTCCATCCCAAGTCTATCATAGCCTGAACCAAAAATAATGACCCCACCACCAATATTCTATTGACTAGGGGGCATGACCCTGTGGAGTTTGGAAAATCTAACGACTAAAGGTAATTACATCCGATTGTTTCAAGGAGTAGAACAGTAGCTACAAGCAGAGCTGGGCACTTGCGTTTTTTTGCCCGTTTTTTTGCGGTACTGCGGTACTACTACCGCACTACCAAACCGGTACCGCATAACGCAGTACCGCAAAGGATCGCTGAAAGTACAGCAGTACCGCTACCGCATTCAAATTTCCCGCAGTACTTTCCGCGGTACCGACCAACCCGGTAGTACCGCAGTACCGCAGTACCGCAGTACCGCAAAAAAACGGGCAAAAAACGCAAGTGCCCAGCTCTGGCTACAAGTAAGTTAAGTCCTTTGGGTTATTATTTTTTCATCTGGTCAAGAATGGATCTGGGAACAGAATTGAATCAAATAAACAACTAAAAACAGACCCACCTAAATTACAATCAGTGCTGTGGGTCAAGTCACCCGCAACATCATTGTCTACAAATAAACATTTTGTTTGGCAAATTTTTGTTTACTTTTTCTACAAATTAGTTTGTAAAAATAAATAAATAAAAGTTTATTTGCTGCTGATTATCTGCCAATAATAGTGATGATATTTTTAAAATTTTAGACAAAATTTGTTGGCACCCCACCATAAAGTGATGGTTGTCTTTTATTTGAGGCCATCTTATATTTGGGCCAATACAGTACTTTCTATATTAAGTTACAACTTAACAGTGGCGTGCATTCAGGGTAAGTTAGGTAAGCGCCACCTACCCTAATAAAAATCTTATTAAAGATATTAAAGAGTACCATATTTTTCAGAATAGTCTACAGTACATACCCACAAGCCAGTTATGAAGTTTATCATTAGCTACTATAATTATTTAATATGTACATATAGTGCGTGTGCTGAGTGTGCTCCCACATAATACCGCTTACCCTGTAGATGTACCCACCGCATGCCACTGCAACTTAATATAGAATTATTATTAATATAGAGTAGGAGATTACAATAGTTTATAATATTTAGAAATTAGCTAGTTAGAGAAAATGTAAATTTATGGGCAACTTACTAAGATTTGCCTTTTTGTGAAGAGAAAATATATTTTATACAATTACACCTTGAAATAAATAGAAATTATCAGAATGTTTTTTGTATATTCAGTTTTCTATAAATATAGATTTTGTTTTATAATGGAAATTTTTAAATTTCAAAGAATCAATTGATAAGAGAATCGGCTAAATTTGGCCAATGCTAATGCCAAAAAAATGTCCGATTCTGTTGATACCAATTACTGTAATGGGTACACTATTATTCATCACACTGATATATCACCACAAAATTTGTCACTAAACCTTTGGTCATAGAAGCTTCTCGAGTTTAAAGTTCAATCACAACAAAGTTGTACTAGTGCTTTAATTGATGTATTAATTCAGATACATCTGATCTGGATCTCCTCATAGGGCTCTTCCTCGAGCCTTTCTGTCACTATAGGGTTCAACTTCAGTCCATTGATACAAAGCATTGTAATCAGTATTAAGCAGAAAAATTTAAGTATATTCACAGTTCATATATAGCTAAAGGTGTAAAGGATACTGCTCTCATTGTTTCGGTTGTTTGTGCTGTCAAGTGGTGGAAATGGCTTTTATTCATTAAGCCTTTCAGTACAGCAAAACTTGTAGTTAGAATTACAACCTTGAGGTTCCAACATTTGATATCCTCAGGAGCTGTGTATTGATCATCTGTCTTATGGATGCTTTGAATCGGGTTTACCATCTAATATTATACTGTAATTTTAGGCTTCAGGTCCTTCAGTCAGGAATAAATATATCCATAGAACTTGTTTAATAATGACTCCATTTTGGCATGGTTTGTCAGAACATATTGAATGTCCTTAAGCTTTGTAGGTTTTCAGAACACTTATTATATATCCATTTGTGAAAACACACACACAAACACACACACAACACACACACACACACACACACACACACACACACACACACACACACACACACATATATATATATATATATATATATATATATATATATATATCCCTGCAAGGGGGTTCTAAGCTCGTGCTCGTTTGTACGTGCTTGTTCCTGGAGGTTTCACGTGCGCCCTCCCGGCCCTAGCACCCAAGGATGATGGGGCTCGACCCTGCAGTCCTTGTCATCCTTGGTCTTTTTCCACTTCGACTGTCCCCTCCACCCTTTCTTTTTCCTCTGTCTTTCCTCTCACTTTTTCTTTGTTTTTCCGCCGAGATATGCCCTTTTAAATAGAGGTGAATTGGTTCTTCCCGAACTTAAAAAAAAAAAATATATATATCAGTGGCATGCGGTGGGTGTGTCCACAGGGTAAGTGGTAGTTGCAAATATATATATATCTATCAAAGCTATTGACTTCTCCTTAGGGAAATGGAGCTTACAGATGAAAACAACAACCAACACAACAGCAAACATTTTCATTTATTTTTTGTACTTCAGACATTTCAACAAATCTTTTGTCATCATCAGTGAATTATAAATCTTAAAACCTTAAATCAAAATAAGAATAAATAATTAAAATTGCATCAATTATTTATTCTTATTTTTGTTTTGTTTTAAGGTTTATAATTTGCTGATGATGACAAAAGATTTGTTGAAATGTCTGAAGTACAAAAAATAAACTAAAATGTTTGCTGTTTTGTTGGTCCTTCTTTTCATATATATACAGGTAGCCCTCGATTTACGCCGGGGTTAGGTTCTTGGGGGGACAGGCGCAAATGGAACCCTTTATATAATGGAGTCAATGGGAAATCACAGGATTAGGTTCTGGGCACCAAAAATATTACCTAACCTTTTCAATACTGGAGTATTTAAAGCTCAGAAATAAACTTTTTTAATTAAAGAAAGTGTTTTATTTTTAACGTACATAAATATAATAAATAAAAAATAAATTAATACATAAAACAATTAAATTTTGTACACTTCACATGTTTGGAGCCCACACGTGGTCTTATAAGCACCACTGTCAGGCCCTGCATTGATGTTTTTTGACAGTGGCGTAATGCAGAAGTTTTAGTTGGCTTTTGAACAGTGCATGATACATATATGATGCCGATAAATTGTTAAAATAAAAGAAATAAAAGTTTTTAATATATAATAAATAATGTACTGTACACTACTGTATAATAAAATACTGTATATAATACAGTACCGTAATAATAAGAAATTATAAATACAGTACAGTACTAGCTGTACAGCACTTATACAGTATATATATATATTGTGTATATACAGTTTATATATACAGTAGTTATATATTTTTACCACTTTTGACAATTTTAAATTTTTAATTTATAAAAAAATTGCAAAAATAAATATTCATGGCCTTGTGGATAGTGACTGGCGCTATTGCGAATTGGCGCAAATCGGACCAGCGCAAAATGATGAGGGATATATATATATATATATATTAAGTTTGGGAAGAACCAATTCACCTATATATATATATATATTAAGTTTGGGAAGAACCAATTCACCTATATATATATATATATATATAATATATTATACAAGCATCATAACTTTGTGAGTTTTCAATTACTGTAGTAATATACAGTAATCCTTTGTTTTACGCAGGGGTTCCATGCTTGCACGACCGATGTATATGAGAGACAATACCTATATTTACATTCAATTTACCCCAATACATCTGTTTACAAGTTACATGGCCCTTAGTTATTGGGCCTATATATAGCCTGATTTAACCTTATTAACAAGTATTTAGCTATAAATACAGTTAGTAAATAATATATAATATAATATATATAAAACGTAATATAATAAAATTTTACTAACCAAAAATAATGATGGTGGTGGTGAGGATTGCTGCACGGCAGCTGACTCACTACGTGCACTGCACAGTATGTAATTGTACTACATGTGGAACTGGCACACAATATTAATATTTCTCTGTTCAAATTTAGCATTTTAGGTATGGCGTGGCTTACTCGCATTTAACAAAATGACATAAAACAAGGGATTACTGTATAGTAAGTCCCCGACTTACGAACTTAGTGCATTCCAGAGGTCTGTTTGTAAGTCAGAAATAACATATGTTGGTGAAATAAATGGATAAAAATATGTAAAGTATATAAAAAAAGGGTGTAAAAAAACTGCACAACATATGACACTAACGTATGTATTTTATTCATTAAAAAACAAACCTTCACCCCCACCCTCTGTGCATCAAGTTCCACCAAGTCTTTGTTTGTTAGCTCTTGCAAGTGGCTTTGTAGTAACTGATGGAAGTCTTCCTCCTCCAGTTCCATCTGCAGTTCAGTGTAGCTACATACTGCTAGCATGCACTTTGCTGTTCATATCTTCAAAAGTTTGTAAGTCAGGAACCTGCTGTACTGACTTTTTGTAATTTGATCTTTAATTGGGTAGGTGGCGCATGCACTGCTTACCCTGACTGCATGCCACTGAGATATATATATATATATATATATATATATATATATATATATATATATATATATATATATACATACAGTGAGGCCTTGCATAATGAATTTAATTCGTTCCAGAAGGTCATTCGTTAACTGAAAAATTCATTATACAATGCATTAATTCAATGGGATTTTCAATAATTCGTTCCAGAGCCCAAATTTTGACCCTTTTTACGCTTGTTTACCCATTTTTTAAAGTTTTTTTAGTGTAATGTGTTCTTATTGTTATATTAATGTTATTCTATATATATATTTTAAATAAATATGCTAAATAAATAAATTAAACAGTTAAAAATAAAAATATTTTTATTTACCTTGGTCTTGGAGGTGATGAGCTTGAGTGGGCTGGAGATGAGGCTTGGAGGAGGATGGGAATTAATGGTTTCTGGAAGGAGAATCTCCTTCCATTAGGACATCTGGGAGGTCAAATGATTCTCTCCTGGGTGTCCTACTGCCAGTTGGACCTGGTTGAGGGTCATCAGGATCAACCACATCCACAGATGTTGAAGTTGAAGCAGTGGGGGCTGTTGTAGTCTTGAAGTAGATGTCAATTTTTCTGTTTCTTTTTGCTTTCTGCAAATTCCCTGAAATATGGCAGGACTTTGTCTTTGAAATGACAGATAGCAAGCTCAGTAACTTCAACATTAGGGTGTTTGCTTGCAATGGCCTTCACCTTGCCCCAATGTAACATTAATTCTTTGACTTCAGCAGAAGTTATTTTCTCTTCTGTTTCATCATCCTCCTCACCAGCATCTGACCCTGACTCTGATGGTTCACCTCCTTCTGCTTGAATATCCTGGGATTTTGGGAATGATACACAAGCATAGGCTTAATCTTCAGGTCCCCTGATGCATTCCCAGCCATAAGTAAAGTAAACTGGTCTTTCATTGGTTTATGGCCAGGCAGTTTGGACTCTTCTCTAGTAATGTAGGTCCTGTTTGGTAGCTTTTTCCAAAATAGGCCAGTTTCATCTGCGTTAAAAACTTGTTGAGGCAAATAATCCTCCTCCTCAACAAGTTCTGCAAATTCTATTTTAAATTCCTTTGCTCCCTCAGTATCAGCACTTGCAGCCTCACCATGCCTAATAATGTTCTTAATTCCTGACCTTCTCTTGAAATTTTCAAACCACCCATGACTTGCATTGAATGATTCATATCTTTCAACTGATGCTGGAAGGGATTCCTTAATTTGTTCATATATTTGCACTGCCTTGTCACTAATGAATGCCTTAGTAATGGATTCCCCCTTCATTTCCTTTTCTCTAATCCATATCAGTAAAACACACTCCATTTCAGCAATAGCTTCCCTTCCTTTAATAAGTCTACTTGTAGCATCACTTACTTTAGTTTTCATAATTTCTTCCTTCTTAAAAATTGTCAAAACTGTACTGGCAGACAATCCATATTCAGCAGCAAGATCTTTGGTACTCGTTCCAGATTCACTTTTTAAATAATGTCTGCTTCATCTGAGACTGATCATATCCTGGATAGTTTTCCTGGATCTTTGGAGCATTGGCAGATGATGAAGGCCTTTTAGGGGCCATGACTACACGTTTTATACACTTATAAAGCTAATAAATTAAAATTTAATAGTGAGTAATTGTGTTGTATTATTGTAACAACACGTGTTATCGTAAGCCCACTTGGTTCACTGTAATTCACTTTTTATCTTTATTAAGTGCACTGTAATGAACTTTATTTAGCACTAATAATGCTTAAAAGCATTTAGTATTATTTATTCACTATATTAATTAATGATATTATAATGATAAATCACTGTAAAGCAGAATTTAAAAAAAAATTGATAGCAATTGTACACAACTGCTCTCAACAGCTACCAACCTCCATCTGAACAGAAAACATTTATTACGCGTTTTGTTACCAAATTCGTTCTGCAAGGTAAAATAGTTATTTAAATCAATGGAGCCTTATGGAGGGTAATTCATTGAGCAAAAAATTTGCTATTTAGGGCGGTTTGTTATGCAAGGCCTCACTGTGTGTATATATATATATATATATATATATATATATATAGGGTGTTTCAGGAGGGAAGGTCAATACTTCAGGTGGTGATAGTATCGGTCATTGTGAGAAAAAAAGTTCATATGAACATGTCTAATTCTGAATGGTTACGGAGATAGAGCTGTTTGAATCTAATGCGTGTGCAGCATTTCCTCCCCTTCCTCCCCTATAACCTTGAACCATGTAAACTGCAATGTAAGCTGGGAACCCTCAAGCTAGACTGCTACATGGCAAGAAGCTGCCAGAACAGGTAGATGGAAATGGATCAATCTCAGAGGACCACAAGGCTACAAAACAGCAATATCAAAGGACAACAAACTTAAAATGCACAAGGGGCAATGCAAAACAAAGAACATAAACATTGTCCTGGTAAATATTCAAGAAATAAAACTGAACAATTCACTAAACAAAGTTTTATACCTGAAAGGTTTTATGGACGAAACAAGGGTGGACATCACATGCCTCACAGAAACACATCTTAAAGACTGCCAAGGAAACTACAATAACTGTATTGATAAGAAAGAATTGCATATCAATGGATTCAACTTACTAAGAGCAGATAGAACAGCGAGACATGGAAACCCTTGCAGTGAAAATAGACATAAATGTGGTACTGATAGTCATCTGTAGACCTCCAAACTCCAAATGAAAATTTTTTGGATGCCATTGATGATATCAGAACCCTAATAAAGTCTGTAAACTCTCCATCCCCTAATATAATACTCTGCAGCAATTTTAATTTCCCATTTATAAAATACAAAAAGGTGGGTAGAAATATATTTATACAGCAAGATAAGGGGGGCACAAGAGAGGACCAGGAGCAAGCAAAAATGCTGATGGCTCTCACAAACAAGTTTATGCTGGCACAGGAGATAACAGAAAATCCCAGGAAAAATAACTGCCTAGATCTGGTATTCACAAATAACATGAACTTCATTGCAGATATAAAAATAACTTATCTCAGACCACAATATAATCGAGTTATCATAAATATGGCAATAACTTTAAAAGACAATACACATACAGTAGGAAGAAGCAAATTTGGGCCTTTTAACTTAAACTCCAAGACCATAAATTGGGAAGAAATCAGCTCACACATGGCCCAAATAGAGTGGAGAACAGTTCTAGAAAATAAAACAACTGAGGAAATGCTAACAACCTTGGAAGAAAAGACCCTGAGAATTTTGGAAAAATATGCTCTGAAAGCATAGCCAAAAGGAAAGAGGAACTGGCTAGAGAGGTAAAAGAGAAGAATCCATATATAAAAGAGAGTAGTGATGAAGTTAGCTAATTGTGGAGACCACAATGCCAGGAAAGTAATACAAGAAAAACTGGAGAGAATTGATTGGAAAATACAAACTCTGATAAAGGGCCATACAGAGAGGGAAGAGGAAAAGATGGTAGAAGCAATAAAGGAAAATCCAAAATATTTCTACAGCTATGCAGAAAGGAAAACAAAAACATGTGCTACTATCGGCCCCTTAAGGAAATGAAATAATGAACTAACAGATAATCTAAAAGAAATATCTGAAACATTGAGAGCCCAGTATGAATCTCTTCAATACCCCAAAAAGTGACAAAGTGATACCTGACATAGATGCATTCTTCAAAGAAATTGCAAGGAGAATGTATAACAGACTTTGATTTTACCCCAGAAGATGTAGCGAGAGCTATAGGACAAATTAAATCACATTCAGCTGCAGGTCCAGAAAAATGGAATGCACTATTAATTAAAACTGTAAACTGAAATAGCTACACCCTTATACTGGATATGGAGAAGATCTCTAGACAAGCAAAGAACTATAGACCAGTGTCCCTGATGTCCCACCTCACCAAAATATTTGAAAGAATAGTCAGAGAAAATCTATGATGGCTTCTTGGAAACTGGAAAGATTCAATGTAAAAATCAGCATGGATTTCAGTCAGGAAGATCATGCCTATCACAACTTATAGAGCATTATAACAATATCCAGATGCACTTGAAGGCAGTGAAAACTATGATGTCATATACACAGATTTTGCTAAAGCTTTTGACAAATGTGATCATGGTATAATAGCACATAAAATGAAACATTTGGGAATAACAGGCAAAGTGGGAAAATGGATCTACAACTTTCTCAGAAAACAACTACAGGTGGTCAAAATTCAAGGTATATCATCATCAGAATCAAAAGTACGCAGCTCAGTACCACAAGGTACAGTGCTGGCCCCATTCCTGTTCATTATCATGCTAACAGACATAGACAGTGGAGTAAACAGCAATAGTATAGTAACATCATTTGTGGATGATACAAAGATCAACAGAAAAATCAGCAGTGCAAATGAAGTGGAGGTCTTGCAGAGGGACACAAACAAAATATACAAATGGTCAGAAGACAACAATAGTATGACATTTAAGACCAAGAAATTTCAGCTCTTGAAATATGGTAGAAATGAGGAACTTAAACAGACTGCATATTATGCTCCAGATAGATAGGAAATTCAGAGAAGCATGAAAGTGGTCAACTTGGGGGTAATAATGACAGATGATGCCAAATTTGAGACATAAAATCAGATAGCAATAAACAAAGCAAAAGAGTAGTGGGACAGGTACTAAGAACATTCAAAAGGAGGGACAAGACAGTAATGATTCCCCTGCTGAGAACACTGATTATACCAAAACTTGAACACTGCTCAGTTTTGACATCCCCATATAAAAAGGAAGAAATTACTAAATGAAGAAATGCAGACACATTTCACAGCCAAGATTGATGGCTGCAAAGAACTCAACTACTGGGGAAGACTACGTAAACTAAATCTGTACTCCCTGGAAAGGAGAGAAAGGTATACTATAATCTATGTATGGAAAATGACCAAAAAAACTGGTATCAAACCTCAAACTAAACCCAATTACCATCCAAACAATGCTGGAAAATAGGAAAGGGCAGAAAGTGTAGTGTTCCCAAATTAAAGGCCCGACAAGGGACCTCAACTTTGAAGGAAAATAGCTTGGTCATCAGGAGGCCAAGAATTTTGAATCAGCTTCCAAAAGACCTCAGAAACATTACAGGGGTCAAAGTTGAAGTGCTCAAGAGAAGACTAGATGCCTGGCTCAGGATGGTACCAGATGAGCTGAGTGTACCTGGCTATGTACAGTGGAGAGTGCAAGAGAGCAACTCACTTCTCCACCAAGCCAGGACTAGAGGCGGGGCCACCAGCTTGACCTCCATGTGAAGAAAGACAGACGCACAGAACCCTAACAAAGTTAACAAAGTATATATATGTATGTATGTGTGTGTGTATATATATTTTTTTTTATACCCAAACACACTCCCACCATAGTGAAGTTGCATCAGGAACAATCCTCAATTGCTCACATTCACTTCATCAGCTGACATGACAATAATGCACCTTCCTCAGGGCAACATTATCCACAGCCCAGCCATGCTGACTACTCCACAGTTTACCCAGACTGCTTCATACACCCTGAGCCAGCACATTGCCAGCCTGTTGCCCCCTTATATACCACATTGTTCCACTTTTTTCTATCTAGTGTGCATCTTTCACTCTTCCAGGTCCAGGCCCCACTGACCCAAGGCCTCCCTCACCCCATCCTTCCATCTCCTCGGTCTACCCCTCCCCCTTTCCCCCAAAGACACAAATCCTCTTTAACATCCTCTCTATATACCCAAACCATTTTAATACCCCCTCATCTGCTCTCTCACAATACTACTTCAACTCCCACACTTCTCACAGATAAGTGTTTCTCACAGGATACAGTCTGCCTTACCCCACAGATTGTCCTCAAGCATTTCATTTCTAGTACATCCACCCTTTTCCTTTCCTTCACATTCACTACCCATGCCTCACATCCATACAACACCGTTGGCACTACTATACCTTCATACATACTCATCTTTGCACTCAGACACTGATCTCTTCTTCAAAACACTTCTTAGGGCACCCAGTACCTTTGCCCTTTCTTCCACCCTGTGACTCACCACTGTCTCCATAGTCCCATTCCTCACCACATCTACCCCTAAGTACCTGAAATATGCCACTTCCTCCATTTCCTCACCATACAAACTTACACTCAGTCACTCACGAACCTCCCTTTTACAGCACCACATAACCTTACTCTTATTCATATTTACTTTAAGCTTCCTTCTTTCACATACCCTCCTGAACTCAGTTACCAATCTCTCTATCTTTTCTCTCAAGTTGGCCACCAGAGCCATATCATCCGCATACAACTGATTCACTTCTGAAAAACTTCCCCTTCACAGCATGCTTCATCCCCACCCCCTTTCCCCATGACCCTTGCATTCACCTTTTTCACCACTCCATCTATAAACACATTAAACAACCATGGAGACTTCACACACCCCTGCTGTAGATCCATTTTCACCAGACACCACTCACCCATGCTGTAGATCCACTTTCACCAGACAGCCATGCTGTAGATCCACTTTCACCAGACACCCACACTGTAGATCCACTTTCACCAGACACCCACGCTGTAGATCCACTTTCACCAGACACCCACGCTGTAGATCCACTTTCACCAGACACCCACGCTGTAGATCCACTTTCACCAGACACCCACGCTGTAGATCCACTTTCACCAGACACCCACGCTGTAGATCCACTTTCACCAGACCCACGCTGTAGATCCACTTTCACCAGACACCCACGCTGTAGATCCACTTTCACCAGACACCCACGCTGTAGATCCACTTTCACCAGACACCCACGCTGTAGATCCACTTTCACCAGACACCCACGCTGTAGATCCACTTTCACCAGACACCCATGCTGTAGATCCACTTTCACCAGACACCCACGCTGTAGATCCACTTTCACCAGACACCCACGCTGTAGATCCACTTTCACCAGACACCCACGCTGTAGATCCACTTTCACCAGACACCCACGCTGTAGATCCACTTTCACCATTCCTGTATGTGAAAAGTTACATACAGGTGGGAGGGGTTTCCAGGCCCCCACATTCGTCCCTTATTTTTAGTTACCTTTTACAACACGCTGGGATCATGTGGGAAGAATTCTTTAAGTTCCCTATCCCCAGGAATATACACACACAAACACACACACATTACTCATTGGGTAGAGAAACTAGAGAATTCAAAAAATGTCTGGAGGAGAGGTACTGATGTATTACTGACCTCAAGCAAAAGATCAGGATGGATGATGGAGAGAGAGCAGAAAAACAACACTAGCCAACCATGAAGAATGATCACCTTCAGAAATTGAAGATTTCAATAACACTTTAACCTAACCTCATTTATCTCAGACTCATAGGCTACACAAGATGAATTGCCTATTATTTAATTTTCTCTTAATTTTTGTTTTTTGTGACTGAAATCCCATTTCATAAAGGCAGTGAATTTGTTAGTGTGCAGTTACATGAATGCAAATGGTGTGGTGTCACTTGCATTTGTAAATAGAACTGTCACTGGTCACATTTATCAAGAAATTTTAGAATATTTCTTGCTGGAGTTTACAGAACAGCTGTATGGAGACAAACAATTTATTTTTCAACATGATCTGGTTCCTGCAACATCTACATGGTTTGATGCTCATGAAATTGAAGTACTACCATAGCCAGTTAATTATCTTGATCTTAATCTCATAGAAAATCTTCGGAATATTGCTAAGCAGAAGATACAGAAGCGTAAACCAGGAATACTTGGCGAACTGAAGAGGTGTTTGATGACAACCTGGCATAGGTGTTGGAAGTGGGGTGGCAGAAGGGGTGGATGCCTCCCCTGAAACTTTGTTGTGGGGGAGCAAATAACCTTATGGCCCCCACAAAACACCCCAATCAAGACAGATATAAAAGACCATCAAAGTGGAAAGGGGGAAAGGAAAATGAGAGAATGAAAGATAGAGAGAGAGCACTATACTGTACATTTAAATAATGTAAATAAATATAATTAGAAATTATGAGTGGCAAGAGCCTCCTGAAATCCCACTGGGGGCCCTTAAGTGAGCCTCTGGACCCCATGCTGCTGCTGCACTCGCATCCTATTCATACATAAAAAATGCCCCTTTGGCTATATTCCCCCACATCCAAAAAATGCCCCTTTGGCTATATTCCCCCACATCCAAAAAAATGCCCCTTTGGCTATATTCCCCCACATCCAAAAAAATGCCCCTTTGGCTATATTCCCCCACATAAAAAATGCCCCTTTGGCTATATTCCCCCACATCCAAAAAATGCCCCTTTGGCTATATTCCCCCACATCCAAAAAATGCCCCTTTGGCTATATTCCCCCATATCCAAAAAATGCCCCTTTGGCTATATTCCCCCACATCCAAAAAATGCCCCTTTGGCTATATTCCCCCACATCCAAAAAATGCCCCTTTGGCTATATTCCCCCACATCCAAAAAATGCCCCTTTGGCTATATTCCCCCACATCCAAAAAATGCCCCTTTGGCTATATTCCCCTACATCCAAAAAATGCCCCTTTGGCTATATTCCCCCACATCCAAAAAATGCCCCTTTGGCTATATTCCCCCACATCCAAAAAATGCTTCTGGCACCACTACAACCAGGCAATCAATAACTACAAAAGAATGCAAGAGGCTTGTTGACCCAATGCCACATCATCTGGAGGCTGTAATCAGGGCTAAGGGTGAACCAACTATAAATACTAAGATGCAGAGTTCAAAAGTCTGATAAAGGTTTAATATATTGGCTGCATTCAACAAATGTAATGAATTTATTAAATTTTTTTGTAACCTGACAAGATATTCTACTATTGTGGCATGTTGCTATCCATTAACTTTTCACTATTTAATGAAGTTTTTGCTATATTTTAATTAGTTCTTTTAAAATTGGCACACAGAGGTGTCTTTTTATCATGATGATGTCACAGATACTCTATATTGCTGATAAAGGTGTCTAACTTAGATGTTATCATGGTCATGAGTGCATTTGAGACAGTATTAAATTTTTTGGTCTGGATATATATATAGTATATATTAAGGTGTCTCAAATATACGAATGGAGGATTTCGGGTCGGGGCGACGCTTGCCCGTATTACACCTTTATAAAGGATTGTTATCACAAAATTTGACAGCTGTAGGAGGATTTTTAGGGGTCACTCAAGTTCGCCACTTCTGTTTCACTTATACAAGATTTTCTTCTCTTTCGCAGGTGATGGTTACTAGAGCAGGAAACCAGTTGTGGTTGCTGGACAAGGCCCCAATTGCAGCGATTGTTTGTCCACGACTTCCATCAAAGGAGCAATGCCTGCTCCTTTACTTCCACCACCACCACCAAGACCAAGAGGGAAGGAAGACCAAATCGGAGAGCATTCGCCTGGTGGTGGAAACCATCTGGCCCATCTGGGAGAAGGCCAACATACCAACTACCACCAAGAAGTACACAGGGGAGAAGCTGGCGAAGTTGATCGATACCTACGACGCACTCAAGAAGAACAGGACAAAGCCGCAAGAGGGTTACCGGTACAAGGAGGGGATGTTCAAGTCGGATTTGGAAGATGTGTTTGACGTGGCTCACTCCTCCGCGCTATCCTCCTCCAAGGTCCCTCAGGAGGACAAGGATTTTCTCACCTCGCAGAGGGAAGACAGGATGTCGTCAAGTCTTGCGGGGGTGGACCAGAAGACAGCGAAGAAGAAAGCTGTGAAGCGGAAGAGGGATCTTGTAGCCACGGCTAAGAAGAGTAAATGGGATGCTGGGGTGACACAGCTCATGGAGGTAGCGATCTTGGAGGTGGATGGTAGCAGCACTGAAATGAACACGGAAGACGAGGATGATGACGACAAGACGTACCAAGCGCCCAGCACCAGCAAGGCCCAGACTCAAAAGAAAAGGCGAATGAATGCCCTCACGGACCCGAATCTCATCGCTGCTTGGGATCGCGACAACATGTCCGTGAGACAAGCAACGTCGTCCTTTGCAGCAGCAGCTCAGAGTTTGGGTCATGACCTGGATGACCTGGTAATCTCGCCAGCAACTGTTCATCGAACACGGAACAAGATCCAAAAAGGAGATGGGAGAAGAGTTGACCCGAAAGTTCGAAGCTTCTGGTCCTTTAGTCTTGCACTGGGATGGGAAACTGTTGGAAGATATCGCCAAGGAGAAGAAGGAGGTTGACCGGATTGCTGTTGTGGTGACGGGCGATGGAGTCGAGGAGCTTCTTGGTGTACCCATTGCGGTGGACGGCACTGGAAAAGAACAGGCTGCAGCCGTACTCCAGGAAGTCCAGGCTTTTGGCATTTCGGAGCAAATCATTGGACTGGGATTTGACACCACAGCTGTGAATGCTGGGATGATCCAAGGTGCTTGCGTTCGCATTGAGCAGGAGTTTGGCCGTCCCATGTTGTGGTTGGCTTGCCGTCACCACGTCTTGGAGATCTTACTCAAGGATGTCTTCGTGCGATGTCTGGGGCCGTCCTCTTCCCCTGACATTCTCCTCTTCAAAAAATTTCAACAGCGGTGGGCCTCCATTGACAAAGGGTCATTCTTGTCCATCGGTGACGAAAGCAATCCCACAACAACTGACAACTGGGCAAATCAAGCGTCTTCCATGAAGAAATACCTGCAGCAGACGCTTTCCCACGGCACACATCCCCGAGAAGACTACCGTGAACTCCTCATCCTTTCCTACCGCTTCCTTGGCGGTCAGGTCCAGGGGGGATTTCGTCAGCCTGGGGCCTATCACCACGCCAGATGGATGGCCAAAGCCATCTATGCCCTCAAGATTTTCATGTTCCGTCACCAACTGGACCTGACAGCCAGGGAAGGAGGAGGACTTCGGCGGCTGTGTTTGTTCATCTCCCTCGCGTACGTGAAGCAGTGGAATGAGGCAATGGTCTCGAATCGAGCTCCACTGAACGACCTAGAGTTCCTTCGCCTGCTCGAGGCCTACCCTGACAAGGAAGTCAGCCACACGGCATCCATGGCCTTGAAAAGGCACCTGTGGTACCTCTCAGAGGATCTCGTGGGGCTTGGTTTCTTTGACGACCGCATTCCAAAGGACACGAAGCTAAAGATGGTCCAATGACTTCAATCCCCCGCCACGAAGAAAGGACTCAAGCGGATCGATCCGAAGAACTTCAATCCACAGCAATCCATCGAGCTCTTCGTCACCCGGAGAACAAAAGAAGTCTTCTTCCGCGCGATCCTTCCAGAATCTGAGTCTTCCACCTTCCTCATGAAAGATCCAGAGGATTGGATCAATGACCAGGATTGGATCACGGCGCAAAAGAGGGTGAAAGCCCTGAAGGTGGTCAATGACGCTGCCAAGCGTGGTATCGCTTTGATGAAAAGATTCAATTCCACCATCACGCGTGATGAGAAGCAGAAGCAATTCATCCTCAAGGTGGTTCGGGCTCACCAGAAGTTGATCCCCGTCAAGACGAAGGAGAGCTTGAAGAGTAAAATCAAGTAGTGTAGGACAGATTGATGATGAAAACAATCCATTTATATGCGCTTATTTCAATTAATGAAAGGTGCATTTCGTTTATTTTCATTTTTGTTCAGAAATAAAGAGAATAAGAGAATGATAGAAATTTCTTTTTTTTCCTAAATAGCTACAAGAAAGTGTTAAACTTGAGTGACCTCTAAATACTGTTCGATTCCCATCATTTTTCGATTTTTAGAACCTCTATGCCTATTGAAATCGGGGCAGCATTCGCGAGCAAGAGAAAATCGAAAAAAAAAAAATTCTATGTATTAATGAGACACCCTAGTATATATATAATTTTGATACATGTAGGCCTATAAACAAATGAATAATATTCTATGAATATAAAAGTAAGATTGACCAAAACATGACAGTTTATAACTAAATTATTTCCAAATATTAACATACGTTCAATTCCAAAATAAAAGTTGGTTGTATAAATCACAATGTCTAAAATTTGTGTAAACAGAATTTATAAATATAAAATATGGTTCTCGCCAATTGAAAATGGTGAAAACAAAATGTCATATGCTGTATGGAGTGATCTAATGGAGTATCCTGTATGGCAGGGGTGGGGAATCTCTCGCCTGTGGGCTCATTAGAGTACAAGGTAAGGAATATATTGAAAAATATAATTTTAATTATGTATAGTGGCATTGCAGGTATATACATATAAATAAAAAAAATATTTTTCTTAATAAAAATTCACCCGCTACTGATTCTTACACTTGAAATTCGCCCAGGGTACTAAAAAGGTTCCCCACCTGCTGTATGGAGTGATCCTGGTCCAAAAAATAAAATGAACAATAAATTCCAAATAGCCTTTTATGCCATGAGTAAGTGGTTTGGGTAAATAGAAATTGTAAATAAATCTATATATAAATAATAGTTAAACTTGGGTCTAGTCGGTGTAGCATATAGAGTTATTAAATTTTCACCTCGCTTAACCCTTTGAGGACCAAGGGACATATTTGTCCCAGTGGAAATAATAATAATATAAATTGTACAATGATGCAATGTTTTTACAAATACATCTACATCTTTATATAGGTATCGTTTAGTTGTCAGAAAATAAACCCCAAAATGAGTCATTTAAGTGACTATAGTTACTAACATATCTAATTGTAAATAACAATAAAACTTACACTCTTAAGTTCAAAGAAATGTATACCAGTTGTCAAAGGATTAATCACGGTGGATATGCATTCCAAATCGCAAAGCCTAGATAATTGTTATTATGGAAGGTGTCAATATGTCATTTAGAAATGTGACAAGTGTTATAGATATAAAATTATGCGAGAAAAAGAGAATTTCGTTAATGAATTACTAAAGATGAATGTATTAAAAAGATTCTATTTTGTGCTTAATAAGCATGGGAAGGCAAAGATTCTAAGGTAATTAATCTAACTTAAACTAACCTAACTTAGAAAAACTATTTGCATGTTGTTGTATGCTCCATTAAAAGTCTAACAAGCAATTTATTTTTTAAACAAAGAAAAAATTGTCCACTGTTGTTAACCTTAGTCCTATTGTTTTTAACAGTACAGTAATCCCCCAGTTTACATGGTAGATGCATTCCTGAACCTTCCTAAAATGAATTCTGCGTAAATTGGGGGAACTATAACATAATTCAATGTGCTAAGTACAGGTCCCCCTAACCCCAAGACCCCCAAACATTAAATAACATTAAATAAAATATAATAATAATATGCCAAAAATAATATTGATTAAATAAATAACTAAATACATAAACTATTCTGTAAAAAAGTAAAAATTAGTAATAACGTAATAAATAAAAAAAATAACTCTCGCCATTAGGGTCTCTTGGAGCTGCCTTCTTAACCCACCAGTGCCTATTTATTTATTTATAAAAAAAAATTGAATATTTTTTTGACTGTCAGTTCAAAACTGCTCAAATGGGGGGGTCATGTAAATTTGTAAATTGGGGGATTACTGTACTTCAGTATTGAAAATGTAAATGAACAAACTCATTTTCTAGGGACATTAAGATAGACTCCATAGACTCCATAATGGAAATTACATTCAGTTGAAGCTAGACCTTAAAATTAACAATGAAGCTAATCTATAATTCATGACAGAAGCTCAGAATAATTTGTAATAAAAACAAATTTTTTTTTTTACAGTTCAGAATACTCCCAAACAAGATTCATACATAGATTTATTAACTGGATTTTACTTTTCAAACCATAAAACATTTGACTTCACACTAAAAAATTTTATGGCAAAGTAAATACTTTCATAAAGTTTAGAGATTATATGCAGTGCACGCATATCACTGATCAGATATTAAGATAATTTAATATATAATTATGAAATTTAGGACATGATACAAATCTCTCTAACCCTTTCGGTACTGTACCTGTACAAGTATGGCTGGCAGTAATGCGACTGTACCCATACTAGTATGGGTTGCTTTCCTACGCCTACATATGAAAGGACCAATAGCTCCTTTGGGTATGTATAGATACCACACATCACCAGCAACTGTAATTACCCCCAGGAAGAATTTTACAGCCCATCAGTCACTCATAAATCATGATGGCAGACGCATCGCAAGCTCACACTCATAAGCAAATGTGTTTGGCAACCCCCCAAGCAGATAAGCGATATTCTTTAGTGTTCAAATGATAGTGATGATGACTTGTCTGATGTGGACATGCCAGCACCACAAGTAGAATGATTTTAAATGTGATTTGGAAGAAACGCTTGTACATTCTTCATCCACGAGTGAGGAGTGTGACAGTGATGTTGATCAATCTTAGCCATGAAAGGTTAGTTTGTACGATTTTTATTTTTTCTCAACCTTTTACAGCAGTTATTATTACCCAACAAGCTTATAATTTTCTTTCTTTTCTAATTTATTTACCTCAGTTTGTGGCCCCTCACCCCCTTAATTCTCCTGGTCCAGTACTGTGAGGGTTAAAAGTACAGGGTGTACACAAAGTCCTTTTCAATTATGAACTTTAATTACACAAAACCTGAAGAAGAGACAGTAATGCTTTGTTTTGCGAGTTGTTGCATAACACATCGAGTTTATTATGTTTCTCATTAACCTTTTACTGCCCAAATATTTTGTAGGGTTAAGTTATGAATGCGTGTATTTGAAAGGTTAGAAATTTGTCCTTTTGGGCAGTAAAGGGTTAAATCTCAACATGTGCACCATTAGTTACATGTAGTACATCCGAGTGAAATTTGAATTCATGCCATGTTTGCTAGCATATTTCTTGTGACACTGTTGGTGGCATTGCAAATCTTTGCGGGAAAAGTGTCAATGTCAGCAATGGGAGTATGGTTTGCATAATCCTTTATATATCCCTACAGAAAGAAGTCCAGGGGCGTGATATTGAGGGGGATCTTGGAGGCCAAGGCACTGGCCTGTCGTGCCCAATCCATCTTCCGTGAAAAGTGGTGTTCAAGAACTGCACTAACAAACCCCAGTGTGGAGGCACACCATCTTGCTGTAAAATGATGGATGAAATTCTTCCAACTGGGGGCTACAAAGAACTTGAGCATGTCCAAGTTTTTGCTTTCTCCTGTGGAGTTGCCATTTTGTTCTAGTCAATCACCAATGGCTCCCAATCAGGCACAACAGGATCTGCAAATAAGAGAAAAACTTGATGTATTATTAAGCAACAACATACAAAACAAAGCACATAGCGATGTATGAATGACTCAATATATCAGTTGCTGCATAAGCACCTTTCATGGCGGGATACCAAAGTTGAAATGGTGACATTCAAAGAGTTGGCAGACACATATGCAGGACAGATGCCCAATTACAGAAAACACACACACACACACACACACACACACACACACACACACACACACACACACACACACACCACACACACACTTGCATGCCTCGCACATATGTCTAAGAATAGAGTAGAAAAATATATTGGAGAAACATAATTTCATAAAAATGGCATGAATTAGGTGAGGCAGAGTTGCATTTCTGCCTACACAATTTTTTACTTTTGGTTGGCTGGATGCATGTGATGGGTTAGGGCATGGTGTAGAAAATCTGATTTCTGTTTTTAATTCTTGTTTCCACATGTTCGAGGTTTTTGTGATGATACCAAATGGTTGATGTGCAATTGGCACAAGTATATTATTAGTTAGTGTATATAGTGGTGCTATCTAGTGTATGATCTCTGTGTGTTTGGTGTAATTGTAGAGCTACTTTTCCAGGGTCAAGATATTTTTTCAACCTTTTTCCATATCTGCTTCTGGTAGGGAGTGAGGGTGGGGAAAGAGCTTTATGCTTTTTTATCCAGTTTTCTACTGCTGCTAGAATAGTTAAAAAATTAACTGTTTAATAACAGGAACCTCCCTCTGTGGACCGAAAGGTCTTTGAGGTTTCCTCTCATCCTTGTAATTCCTTGTAAACCTGGTAGAAGTTCTGCGTGTTTGTCTTTCTTCACACGAAGGTCAAGCTGGTAGCCATACCTTTAGACCTGGAGTGAGTTTCTCTCTCGCGATCTCCATTGCACACACCTGGCTCATCCAGTACCATCCTGAGCCAGGCATCATCTAGTCTTTTTTTGAATATAACTTTGACACCTGTTCCTGAGGTCTTTTGGAGATTGGTTAAAAAGTCTTGCCCCTTTGACAATCAAGCTATTTTTGTTCAGTTTTGAGGGTTTCCCTCGTCGGACTTTTAGTTTGGAAACGCTACACATTCTGCCTTTCCTGTTTTCCAGTGTTGTTTAGATGGTAATTGGGTTTAGTCTTTTCTTGTACTCGAGTTCTTTGTAGCCACCAGTCTTGGCTGTGGAATTTCCTTGAATTTTTTCGAGTTTATTAATTTAATTTTTTGTATGGGGGACATAAAGACTGAGCAACATTCAAGTTTTGGTACAATTGGTGTTTTCAGCAGGGGAATTATTATATTCTTATCCCTTCTTTTGAAGATTCTCAGTAGCTGTCCCATAACTCTTTTTGTTTGGTTTATCACTATATAATTCTGTGTTTCAAATTTTTTATCATCAGTCATTATTACCCTTAAATCTTTTGCTTTCGTGCTTTTCTGAATTTCCTGTCTCTCTGGGACATAGGATGCTGTCTGTCTAAGTTCTAATTTCTTCCATATCTCAAGAGCTGAAATGTTTTGGTGTTAAAAAATGATCCTGAAGAAGTAGCAATGCATAAGAGGAAACAAAGGAAAAACTTTAAAAAAGTATTATCTGAGTATAGATAGAGAGACTATAGCATTTTCTGATGCGTGAGTTTGTAACAAAATAAATTCAATAAATTATACTTCAATGAATGAAAGAAATATGTTGCTATACATTAGAAAAGGTAACATCCAAGAAGCCCATTTCCCGACTGCGGGGGTGGAGAATGTGCCCCAAAAATCACCTGAGCCATAGCAGAAATGGAGTAAGTGGTCAACTCAACTCCACCCAATGCCAGCAACTGTGAACGAACCAGCACTACACTGCATGGAGTCCGCCACTGTAACCACTGAAAATTATTAACTTTTTTTCAATGTTTAAATTTCAGAACAGTCGAGGATACATTCGCAAATTGGGGTTCAAGATGAGAAAGTAATGACTGAATTTGCTATGAAGAAAAAGTTAGCGAAGTTGTAACATTGGCAAAATGGTGGCTGGAAGGGGAATGTTTTTAATAAGGTTCTGAAGGATGGAGATTATACAACCAAATCATCGCCAGTTACCCAAGTTTATGTTGAGACTTTTTTAAGGTCTTACTGAACAAAAATAAAATGAATAAAGGAATGGTAGACGTTTTATTTGTTCATGTGAATAAGAATAAAATGTCATAACTACGTGAAACTAAGTTAAAATAATGGTTTTCAGTTTTTGGAACTTTCTTCAAAATTGTAAGAATCATTTTATATTTAAATGTGAATTTAATTTTTTGTTAAAGGAACTTTGTAAGTTCAGGTTTGTGAAAGTCAAATTTGTTTTGTAATATTTGAGCTTTTTAAGATGCAAAAGAAACATTTTTAAATTTTTTTATCATCTTCCAGACAAAAGCTAATATAGTAATTTATAAGCAGGAATAATTAGTATAGGTGTTGTTATATATAGCATGGTTTAAGTATAGAAATGAATTTGGTAATATCAGTATAGGAATAATTTTAGAGGTACAGTATAGGTATAAAAATGGATTTCTAAAGAGGTATAAGTTTACATTCTGTGGTGGTGTCCATCTCTGTTAAAAAGAAGAATGTGCAAAAGTTTATTGAAGGGTAGGCTGGCAGAAAAATTTAGTCTCTTCACTACCACAGATCAGTACCTTTACAGTCTGGATATAAGACTCTTCATTATTTATTCTTTTGTTGAAAAAATTATCAATATGTTTAATATAACGGATAACGAACCAGTACAATCCAGAATTTTTGGAACCAGTACAATCCAGAATTTTTGGGATGCTTCAAATATTAGCTGCAACAAATACATCCAGCTTTATCTCTGACTTGTGATTGGTTTAATATATAAATAAACGTATTTCGTATGTTTGAGGACGGTTCAAGACATATGGACCTATTCTTTCAAGGCAATTAATAGCGTTGTACCGATTAATCGGCATCGGCAGAATCGGACATATTTTGGACATTGGCATCGGCCAAATTTATCGGATTCTCTTACCGATACTTTGAAATTTTAAAATTTTTGACAAAATCTATATTTATAGAAAATTGAACATACAAAAATACTATTTATGATAATTTATACCCATTTCAAAGTGTAATTGTATAAAGTATATTTTACACTGACGACAAAGGCAAAGCTTAATAAGTTAAGTTACCCATAAATTTACATACATTTTCTCTCAACTAGCTAATCTCTAATTATTATAAACTATTGTAATCCACTATTCTGTATTAAGTTGTACTTATAATTTTTATATTAAACCATCTTATTATGTTAACTTTATTTTAATAATTTTATAAACTCAATTGTATATCTTTTTTTTTTATTCAAATAGGCCAACAAAGCCTTGAAATTTTAATGAAAAGTTTCGTTGTTTACATTGTTCAAGAAACCCCCAAAAAAATATTATAAACTTTTCTTTTTTTAATATTTTTCATTGGATTGTGTTTTACTTTGATGTAAATAAATAACTTATAGTAAATTTAGAGTATTGCTTAAATCTTTAAGGATTCATTTATTTATCTTGTGATTTAGGTATTGTTAAGTAGGGCCCACAATTGGCTCTACAGTTTAGGCCCTATAGCCCTAGGTCTATGCCTACATAGCTTGCTTTTGGTACACATAAGGCCAAATGCCTATGATCGGTTAATAACATATTCATTATTCACTAAATCAGTGGCAAGCCATCTAGCTTCTACCTTCGCCGCCGTTTCTTCCTCTGCAGTTAGCTCCCTTGTACCCGCCCCTAAAAATAGCTCCTCTTCACTGTCCATAGACAGCTCCTACAACCGGTTGTTCACCATGCGTGAACTACAGGCGGCACTGGCCTCTCGACGATCCCCTTGTCCCGGCCCGGACGGTATCCCCTACAGCATGATCCAGCACATCCACCCTACCTTACAAAATTTCCTACTAGACCTATACAACCGCATATGGATAGAGGGCGCCTTCCCCTCCCGGTGGAGGGAGGCCTACGTAATCCCTATCCCCAAACCCGGCAAAGATCCCCTCGATCCCACAAACTACAGACCAATCGCCCTAACGTGGTGTGCCTGCAAAATTTTCGAAAAAATGGTCGCGACGCGACTATCGTTCTTCCTGAAAAATAATAATTCCTTCCCTGCTACCCAGTCCGGCTTCAGACAATTTCGCTCCACCACTGATCTCCTCCTGCTCATCAGCCGTGACATACAGAATGCCTTCGACAGTGGACAGTTCGTCCTATCAATATTTTATGACATCTAGAAGGCCTACGACACCACCCATCGGACAATAATCCTTAGTCAGCTCCAAAGTCTAGGGCTCGTCGGAGCCATGCCGACCTTCATCAGGGGTTCCTATCCTCCCGAACCTTAAAAGTTCGGGTGGGCTCAGTCCTCTCAGACACCTTCGTGCAGGAGGACGGGGTCCACAGGGAAGTATCCTCAGTGTTCTATGCTTCTCCATCGTCATGAACACAGTCTCAAAATGCCTTCCACCCACCATCCGTTCTTCCATCTACGCAGATGACCTTGCGATTTACTTCGCAGGGCGGGAGCCGTCCGTAGTTCAACGGCAAATTCAGCTCGCCATCTACTGGGTGGAAAGGTGGGCGATGTCGGTGGGGTTCTGCCTCTCCACCCAGAAGTCCAAATGTATGCTCTTCAGCAGAAGAAGACCCGCAACCCTTCCTGTTCCCTCTGTCACGTTATATGGCAATCCTCTTGAGGTGATACCCTCCACTCGATTTTGGGCGTGATTCTAGACTGACGGCTCAACTGGGTTCCCCATCTCAAACGGTGACCAGAAAACTCGGTCCCGGAAAACTCGGTCCCAAGAAAACTCGGTCCCGGGAAATTGGGTACCATAAATGAAAACAATTAAATTAAACTTTATTCCAAAAGTAAAATGAGTATGGTCACATAACATAATATAGAACAAACTAATTTTTAGGTAGATGGGTAAAACTGTGTCTTTTTGAATTTTTTAAAGCCCCCCTTTAAAATATGGCTAGATTTTCCAAGAAAAAAAATTTAACGGATAATGAGATATTAACTAAAGAAGAGATAAAGGAACCATCTATAAATCAGTGGAGAATAGAAATGCAAGAACTGTAACTGAAGTAATATTGTATAATGTAAAAACCGGCACCAAAATTGTGACAGAAGAATTTGAAAAAAGAAAAAGATTCAACAAAATTATCGCTTTATTAAAATATGATGCTTAAATTTTTCTTTTTTTCTCATTTTTACTTTCTTATTTTTTATTGTCCTTTCTTATTTTTTTATTGTTCTTGTTTTCAATTTAATTTTTTTTTTTTTTTTATTTATTATTATTATTTATTTTACCTTTTTTTTTGGTTTTTACGTTTTTTTTTGTTTTTTCTCTACTTTTTGGAAAAATTTCAAAAAGACAGTTTTACCCATCTACCTAAAAATTAGTTGGTTGTATATTATGTTATGTGAGAATACTCATTTTACTTTTGGAATAAAGTTTAATTTAATTGTTTTCATTCATGGTACCCAATTTTCTTGGGACCGAGTTTTCTTGGGACCGAGTTTTCCGGGACCGAGTTTTCTTGGGACCGAGTTTTCTTGGGACCGAGTTTTCCGGGACCGAGTTTTCCGGGACCGAGTTTTCCGGGACCGAGTTTTCCTAGAACCATCTCAAACAACTGAAGCAGTCCCTCCAGCGTCCCCTTGCTCTCCTAGATCACCTCTGCCACACCACATGGGGCGCAGACCGACGCGCTCTCCTTCGTCTTTACACTTCCATGGTCCAGTCGAAGCTGGACTATGGCAGTGTAGTATACGGTTCAGCCTCCAACGCCTGCCTCCGTATCTTGGACCCGGTCCTTAATAGGGGCCTCCGCCTCGCCACCGGTGCTTTCCGCTCTTCCCCAGCCTCCAGCCTTCAAGTGGATGGCAACTACCTCCTCCTCGCCCTCCGACGGGGTCTGCTCCTTATGGGGATATACCTCCGTGCAGAGAGACTACCCTCTTCGCTTCTATGCGCGGCGATTTCTGAACTCCCACCCCAGGGACGGAGCTGGCACTTCACTAAAGAGGTCCGCTCTTTCCTTGACCTTTCCAACATGCCCGCCCCCTCAGTTATCTCCATTTTCTACATCATCTACCCCCCCCCCCCCCCCCCGTGGCTCCTCACCCCTATCAAGTTTTGCAGGGACCTGTGTTCCCTACCGAAGAATACCACGAGCGCTACGGTATACAGGTCACTCTTCCGTGAACACGCAACCCAACACCCGGACACACTCCCCATTTATACAGATGGCTCCCGTTCAGAGACTGATGCGGCCGCCTCAGCGGTGATACTGGCCCAGCCGCTTTCTCGAGGCATCAGCCTGCCCCGCGAGACCTCCGTTTTTTCGGCAGAACTCTTCGCGATTAAGGAGGCCTTCGACATTGTGCGCATCCACTCTGCCAGCTCCTTCGTCATTTATTCAGATTCCCAAAGCGCACTTCACTCCCTAGAGAGATTTAACCCCCTCATCCGCTCGTCTATACTATCCAGAAAATCTTCCAGTTTTTAACAACCTTCCGACACAAGACAATCGCCTTGTGCTGGGTCCCGGCACATGTCGGCATCCAGGGTAACGAGGCGGCGGACCGCACGGCAAAGTCGGCCTGCTTACTGCCGGCCTCCTCCCGGCCCCTCACTTCCGACTTCTTCCCGACTCTCCGCTCCCACTTCCGTTCCATCTGGCAACGGGAATGGGACCAGGCCACACAAAACAAACTTCACAAGATCAAACCGCAATTAGGATACTGGGCCGCCTCCTTTCACTGGTCCCGCTATAAAAAAGTTATTCTAGCATTACTCATGGTCACCTTATGGCTAAATCGCCAGCCCCGCTCTGCCCTACCTGCAATACTCCTATCACTGTCGTGCATCTCCTGGTCGAATGCCCAAACTTGTCCGGTCTTCGTCGCAGATTTTTCCCTCACTTGGCCGAAATTCCCATACCCGAGTGTCTACAATTCATGCTCGCCGAGGGCCCCCATTTTTCGGAGGAAGCGATTTTCCGTTTCCTCATTTATTCCCGCCTGCTTCATCGTGTCTGAGACCAGGCCCCTCATACCCACTACCCAGAAACTGAACATTACACCCCCCCCCCCCCTGGTCTACCATCCCCAACTCAGTAACATCACCCACCCACTGCCTCGCTGGGATATGTACCACACTAGGTACGAATCGGTGGTAAATCAAAGAAAGCAAAAAAAATTCATTATTCACTAATGATAAATTAAGCCTAACTATAGGCCTTAAAAATAGTTCACGAATTCATTTCACACATTGTATATCTTGGTTGCATAAAACCTTCCTGGGGTGGCCACTTTGTCATGGTGGGGGGGCTCCCGTGTTCTGACCCAGTGGGCTACGTCGGGTGGGGTTCAGCCTCCGGAAGGGTCAGGCTCCTGGGGAGACTGGGCTAAGAGCCACCAAGGTCCTTGGCTCCCAGTACGGGTCTCCAGAGCTGTTCTCCGGAAATGACGCCCTCCTTAGGGCGTCATCGTGTTGGCGGGTTGGGTGTCCGAGCCGGTGGGATTAGGGAGGCTGGGGTCTTTGCGCTGTTGGGGGCAAACTTTTGCATCATGGGGCCCCATTTTTAAGCTGACGGTGTGTCCTCTGGGGACGAGGTACCCCGCCTCTCGCGGTTTACGCTCGGGCTCCCTTTCTTACTGGTAGGCAGTTTCTCACGCAGGGCCGACTTTGGGCGAAGCCACTTAGGCAAACCGGGTTGCCTCAGGCCTCGCGCTGTCCATTGATGTTTGCGAAAAATATCTACTCAAATCGTATAAATTTTCTATCAAAATAATGCCTATTTAATTATCCGAGGAATAGGCTATTTATTTTTTCGCCACCACTACCCTAATCCTGTTATAGCTATTTTAATTTTATTACGCGACAGTGCTAGATATCAATCATTACTTCTGATTCGCTTCTAGTATTTATCTTTCATTTTTTGATTCGTTATTATTAAATCAATTATAACGATATATATATATATATATATATATATATATATATAATATGGGCTACGTATTGGCCGATGTCGTAACACCGCTTCTCGGAGATCAGCGAAGTTAAGCGACATTGGGTCTGGGTAGTAGTTGGATGGGAGACCGTCCTCTGCGTCCAGATTATGTAGCGACCCGTGGTTCGGATCCTACGTAAAGCTGTAGGTCCCCTCCGTCATATGACCTTTAGATGTTGCGAAGGAGGTTAAACAACCCCAATAAAAAAATATATATATATATAACGATGTAAAGTATATATGAATGAATCAATAACGTTAGAAAATGTGTCATGATGATAGACTGAAAGCGAGTCTCAAATCAAGTTTCAGGTCTTTTTTAGCGAGTCTCGAGTCATTTTTGGCGAGTCGCGAGTCGAGTCTCGAGTCAGCGTGGATAAATAATAGTTTTTTCACATAGTGCTTAAGTACTATGTTCAAAAGCTCTGACACTAAATGCCTAACAGTTCAAGTAAATTGAGCCTCACTTATCCCTGCATGTGGCTGAGTCTGCCTCACTCTCTTACGCCTTCACTGAGCTACCACCGTTACACTATGCTCTCGATCCTCGTCATGAAAGACATGACCCGCCCATGCCTGTTTACTGTTAAGAAGAATGTGACTTACCATGCCAATTTCTTATTTTTGATTTTAATAAGTACTGTTATTTATCTCCTTCCCACTGTTCCCTACTCAAGGGGACCTTACTTATCTCCATGATAAACGTAATATTATCCCTTCCTTTCCTATCTGAGTATTCCTTAATTTACCTTATAGAAGTCAGAAATACTATTTCGAAATTCATTACCAATTGATGTTTTTATTGAGAGGAAATACACACTGAAGGTCATATCCATTACATATATACGCAAGTTACGCATAATTTAGGTGATACAAACAGCAAAAGTGTGCATTTATCCATGATTATATGGAAGTTATATTAATCAAAGTTATATTCAACTCCTTCCGGAAGGACACGGACGACTGCTCCAGGGCCGTATAATAAGGTACGCCCATCTGGGCGTGGGAACTGGTTCCACCGGTGACGTAACGATATGGACTCGGGAGATCTTAGGTGTCTCGGTTCAACCAATCACAAGCCAACACTAGAATAATGGGCGGGGTTTATTTTACATTTTGATGATGACCGGACTATAGTTACTTGCACATTCACTCAAAAGTTGACATGAGGAAAAATACTCTAGTTATTTCAGCCAAGTCGCGAGTCATAATATTAATAAAAGTCTCGAGTCTAAGTCACAGACTCCAGTCCCCATTTCTGGCGCGCGCGCACGCCTAATCGGAGTAGAAAAAAGAAAAGCAATTCTACTATGAAGGTCCAAATGATCCTGTAATAATTAATGTCGAAGACAGTTTTCGAATAACCTTCCAACGCTGTGATAGACACCAACAACTTCTTTAAATGAAAGGTTTTGTCAGCTAAAATAGCATCACAAATGGTTTGGTTTCCTTTACAACGTGAAACATTCGGAGAGGAATGTACTTTTATGCAATTGCAAAGATCTGGAAATTGCTCTGACCCAAGGCAATAGTTATAATATTGATGGACGCATACTCGCTGACGAGTTCGAAATTTTAGCCGAAGTATTGTCGTTGGAGGTTGCCAGTCCTCTAGAAATTTTGCAATTTCTCTACAAAAACAAGCTGGAGCGAGTCTATGTAAATGTGACTGTCGCTCTCCGAATTATTCTTACCATTCCAGCCAGTGTAGCAGCAGCGGGAGAACGCAGTTTTTCGAAACTTAAACGGATAAAAAACTAAATAAGATCCTCTATGTGCCAAGAAAGATTGGAGAGAGTGGCTATTTTGGCCATTGAGCATGAGCTATCCAAAAGGCTAGACCAGGGGTGGGGAACCTTTTTTCATTGGAAGGCCGCATTTCATTTAACCAAGACCCTATTAGGCCGCATTTCATTTAACCAAGACCCTATTAGGCCGCATGCTGAGTATTTAACATACAGTACAACAAAATGTCATATTTTAGTCTACAATCTACATATTTACTAATTTTAAATCAAACTTAATAATACGTGAGGGTTTTTATAATAAATAAAATATTTCCTATTGTTCAAGCCATAAAGAAGGCTTGTATGTGTAAGAAGCAGTGAAGCTGAAACCATGATCTAATGAAATAGCCTAAAGTCCTAAAAGGGTATCAGTTGCTGTCCATTATCGTACGGTATGAATTCTGAATGTCAAGTAGGCAGAAGGCCGCAGGTTCCCCACCCCTGGGCTAGACTATTATCAGTTGCTCAAAGAATTTGTTTCAATAAAAGCGCGAAAAGTTAATTTAACTGACTACATGCATACGCATTTTGCTCTTTTCAGTTACTTGCAGGGTTGGTGATTTTTTTTTATTTAAAAAAAAAAATAATAAGATTTTGATTTTTTTCTCCATGTTCAAGATGCACTGAAGCAAGTCGAAAAAGATCCTTTTCATTCCTATAAGTTCCTGTAGCACTAATAACATGAAGTAATTGAAGCAAACTATTGTATTAGCTATTTAAACTACCTATTCCAGGCCAGAGCTCCACCATTTCAGGCCTTTAAGTTTGCTGACCATGTGACCAGCAGTGTCTCAGCAATTGAGTGGTGGCTGTCACACAGTAAAGCCATGGATTAGGATAGCATGTCAGTAGTGAAGCAGTTGCTATCAGCTGTAGCATCATCTGCGGGGGTGGAGAGAGTCGTCTCCTCCTATGGCCTTGTGCAGTCCAAGTTAAGGAACTGCCTTGGAACCAAAAAAGCTGCAAAATTAGTATTCCTTTTCAAAACTTTTCAATCAGCATTAGGGGTCAAGAGCTATACTGTACTTTTCATTCATAATTTAGAAATGTACTGTATATATTTTTCATTTAAGTTTTAACTCCATAATTCTTTGCTTTGGGTCAGCAAATTAAACTATTATGACCGGATGACCTTAAAAGTTTTCTAGAAATGAAATATTTGTTTTATATCAAATCAATGGAATAAAAATTGAAATTAATTATTGATGCTTTATAGAAATAAATATGTTCTACAAATGTTTATTCACTTTATGCCAGTGGCTATTATAATTTTAATTAATGTTTAAAAATAAAAGGTTAACACACACACATTAATTTCTCACTATAATCAATAGAGCTATAAGTAAATTCTATTATGCAGGGGTGGCCAAGTTTCCTGGACCCAAGAGCCACATACGACGTTTTTCAGATGTACGAGCGCCGCGAAATATTTTAAAAAGAATTTAATTATTAAAAACATATACATATAGTTATACTCACATTATTAAATCGTTTAATTACTGCTTGTAGAAGGCTTAGTTTGGGTCTTCATTTTGGCTGTTAATGCTTTAAAGTCTGGCTGATGTGATGTTAAGGGGGTATGAAGAAACTCAGTCAGGTGTTCGTTAGTGAGGGCAGCACGATGTTTTGACTTTACAAACTTCATTACCGAGAAGAGTGCTTCACAGTAATAAGTTGTCCCAAAAACTGAGAAGTCGGAAACTGGTTTTCTTGAGGTGAGGATACTTTGTCTCTGGTACTTGCTTCCAAAACTCAACTGCGGATAAGCTTTTATGTATCAACTTTAAACCCCCGTCCTCCTGTAGCTCCAAAGGTTCTGTTTGTATTGAAGCAGCTTCCGTAACAAAAGGTGTGGTAACGGGACAGCCATCGTTGACGACATCAGTCAGGAAAGGATTTACGAGAAACTTGAAGCGTGGTTTTGGCTTCTTTAGTTCACCAAACCTGAACTGAAAATCATCAATTAGTCCCTCTAATTTACCTTTGTATTCCTCCAATTTACTATCTTTTATTTCAATATCAGGAAAAGTGTTTGCTCGGTTTTTCAGGTGGGGAAAGTGGTCAAATTTTTTTGTTACTAGATCTTTTTGGAAGAGCTTTATTTTATTCTGGAAACTGAAAACTGTCTGCGTAAGGTCGGAAATGACCTTATCCTTTCCCTGAAGTGCCAAATTTAGATTTTGAAGGTGTATTTCATCAGTAAAAAAAATCAGATCCTGCACCCATTCGTGATCTTCTAGTTGTGGGTATGACTTTCCCTTTTCTTTCAAGAAATCAATGATAGGCTCCAACAGTGCAACAAACCTATTCAGGAGATTACTAGTTGATAACCACCTTACAATACAGCAGAATGAAAGGTCATCTGGCTTACCTTGAAGATCCAGCTCCTCGATAAAATTTCTAAACGCTCGATGCGTTTTTGTATTTGAACGAATGAAATTCACAATTTCTAGAACACATTTCATAACACTGTCATACCTAAAGTACTTGCTTACCAAATGACCACGGTGAATGATACACTGAATAAAGAGACACACAAGATACTTGGGATCGCGTGTCAAGAGCCCAACTTGGCCTACATTTTGTCCTACCATAGCTGGTGCTCCATCTGTTGCAACACTGACAAGTTTATTCAATGGTACTTGAGTATTTGATAATGCCTCGTCAAGTGCGTTCTTTATGTCAACCCCTCTGGTGGTTTCTCTTAGGGTCATTAAGTCCAAGAGTTCTTTCATATTCCCATCGCCAGTAACATAACGAACAAATATCGCCAGTTGAGGGTTATCTTTAATATCTGTGGATTCATCGAGGGCCAAACTGAATGCAACAGAATTCTTCAAATCACACTGCAACGAGCATGTAATTTCAGCATTGATCTGGGAAATACGTCTCTCTCTAGTGTGGCGGGAAATAGAAATACTGCTATTTGTTTTCGAAGCTGTGTGTTATCTGGAGCGAGCATTGCAGTAACATCGGCAATATTCTTCACAAATTCTCCACTACTGTAGGGAAGTTGAGCACGAACAATATTCCATGCCATAACAAAACTAGCTTCAGTAGTTAAGTCAGCTGTCTTACACAATGATGAAAGTACAGTTTGTTGGGCAACTAGGCTAGATTTCAACATTGTTAACTTAGTCTTCCGCAATTCTGATTTGGGAGGAAATTCCGCAATCAAATTTTCATGGTTAGTTTCATGATGACGCTTTAAGTTACTGGCTTTAAAGTGATTGAGTGCCACGTGGCAGATAAGAGACACAGATTTCTCACCCTTAACAGTAAAGGCAAAGCTCTTCTCCCACTCCTGTTTAAAAAAACTACTTTTTTTCTTCATATTTCCGTTTCTTACACTTTGTCTGCTCAGTCATTTTGATCAACTAAGGGGTTGTATAACTTTCACTTGTATAGCTGAGAAAAATAGCCACTATTTGATCTAAGAAGCCAATTTTAAAACACACTCACTCATTACTACACGCGGCCCTCAGGGTAGCTCGAGGGGTACTGGATACTGGTGAGTGGCGATTGGTGTTAATTACGTAATTATCCCGCTTAGTGCCTGTCACGCAAAAGAAAGTGTACGCATGACGCATTTTGTCAATTCAGTTTTTCCTTGTTTTTTTTTCATATTTTTCTTGTGAAAAAAAATTATATTTGTATTATGAATTTTGTCTTTTATGATAAATACAATAAAAACCAAAATTGTCTCGCGAGACGCAGTTAACAACCTCGCGAGCCGGGGTTTGGCCACCGTTGTTCTATAACCTCGTTTTATTGAAAAATAAACAGCAAAGCTCATTACCATTCTTTATGTATTACCTATAATGTAGTGATTATTTAGTAGTTTTTCGCGTTTTATCATTTTTAATAATCAGTATCATTATTAACTATGAATAAACAAATCAATTTTTGCAGTACATAAATGTTATTTCGTTCGTGTTATTATTTGGCCTAGTCGATTGTAAACTTCGTGTCCAAACTCGAGAACCTAATCCTGAGTACTCGCCTCAGGCCCCGCACCCTCCTAAGACCGACTCTGTTCTCGCGTCCCATGGGCCAGTTTTCTTTGTCATTCTTTGCTTATGGATTCAATTACTTCTCTTAGTACTCGGGTGGTGGACAACCAGGCCCTCAAGTTCTTTACCACTGGAAGACCGCGTCTTGTCGGGTTAACCCCCCCTCTAGCTGCGGAACACACTCGTTCTCCTCAATCTAAGAATTCTCGTAAGTCTTGTTCCCGTGAGTCTTTTGACCCCTTCGTAGGAGCCGATGACCCTGACTCTGACTACCCTCGATTTCTGGTCCTCCGATCTTTCGCCTCTCCTCCCCTCTCACAGCGGGATGTTTTTGAGGTGTATGATGATTTCACTTCCCGTTGTGGCGATCCCAAACAGATGTGGCCCCCAGAACGATGGCTCTCTTGTCGTGGAAGTGTCCTCCAAGAATACCAGACAGTTTCGTCCCCCTCGACCCCGGCTTCTGCTCCCCTGGACTGCCTCCCCCACTCTTCCTTTAACACTTTTGCGGGTGTAGTCCATGCCCCCCGTCTTTTAGAATACTCGGAATTGGATCTTCTCACTCGCCTCTCTTCTCAGAAGATGATCCGTGTTTACCGCCTTCCCCCGTATGGTCCAGGGGGAAAGGGTTACATCTCCCTTATTGATTTGACTTTTGCTCGTTCCCAGCTACCCGAGAAAATTGGGGCTGGTTATCTCCGATTTCCAGTCCGCCGTTATATTCCCAGCCCACGCCGGTGTTTTACTTGCCAGAGGTTCGGACACGTCAGTAAGACGTGTCGAAGTTCCCCTGGATTGCGTCAATCGCGCGTCTCTGACGCATGGTTCCTCCTGTTCCAATTCTCCTCGCTGTGCCAACTGTGGAGATGACCACGCCGCCGTCTCCTCTTCCTGTCCGACCTACCTATTTGAGCGTGAGGTCCTGTCGGTTTGGGAATTTGACAGGGTCAGCTTTTAGGAAGCGAGGGCCCGTGTTAGATCCCGGTTTGTTCGCCCCGGCCTTTCCTTTGCTCAGACTCTGCGTCCTTCCCGCCCTGCTACCTCCCGTTTGCCTCGAACTTTGGTCACTTCTGTACCTTCCTCTTCCTGTCCTAGGCCAGATCAGGCCTCAACCGCCCGTTCCCCTACCCCGTCCTAAGCCAGATCAGGCCTTAATCGCCCGTCTCCCTACCCCGTCCTCTCTATCGACCCTTGCGTCTTCATCTCCCGTGTCTCCCACCTACAACACCCTTCGGTTCTTTTCTTTCTCCTCACCCTCTACAATTGGATTTGGGTAGAGGGCACCTTCCCCTCCTGTTGGAGGGAAGCAGTGGTGCTCCACTTCCCTAAACCCTGTAAGGACCCGACATCTCCCCTCAATTACCATCCAGTAAGCCTCACTAGCTGCCTCTCGAAACTTTTAGAGAAGATGGTTTCTCGGCGTCTGATGTGGCACCTAGAACGCCAATACTAGGGACACTCAATATATTTTGCCCCGCCGTTTTTTCTTAGCTAAATAATAGGCCATGGGGCTGAAATGTCTTTTGGGACGTAATTTTGAACTTTCTACACTTCACATAACCGGATTTTTCCAGTTTGAACCTCCCTTCCTTGTATAAAACCGCTTTTAAACGCCCTTGTATAAAACCGATGGTTAACGCAGTTTCGAAAATGGCGTCTTGACAGTGATGTGCGTCGTAAACAGAGCTGTTATCGAGTTAACCGCAGAAAAGGAAGCAGTTGGAAATATTCACAAACGTCTACAAAACGTTTACGGAGATGATGCTGTTGATCGAAGCACAGTCGGACGCTGGTCTAAATGTGCGAGATCATCGGAGAGAGGGAGAGCCAGCCTCGATGATGAGCCACGTAGCTGTCGCCCGGCATCGGCTGACATATCTCACACTGTGCAACGTGCTGACAGAATCATCCGATCAAATCGGCGTGTCACATACAGGAAGCTATCACTGGAGCTAGGAATTAGTGAAGGAAGTGTGAATACGCTAATTCGGCAACTGGGATACTCAAAAGTGTGTTCACGGTTAGTTCCTCGCCAACTGACTGAAGATCACAAAGCCCAAAGAAAAGAAATTGCTTGTGAGTCGTTGGTTCGATACGAGACAGAAGGGGATGACTTCCTTTCACGAATTGTGACTGGGGATGAGACTTGGGTACACCACTTCGCGTGATGCCACTCCATGGATTGGCGTTTTGTTTCAGGTTCAAACTCCCCACGCAAGAAAAAGTTCAAAATGGCTCCCTCTGCAGGAAAGGTTATGGCCACCATCTTCTGGGACATGAAAGGGGTGATTCTGGTGGACATTATGAAGAAAGGACAAACAATCAACTCGGAGGCATATATTGCTACCCTACAGAGACTCCAGAGACGTATAAAGCGAGTTCAACTGGAGAGAAAACTGGAAGACATCCTTCTTTTGCATGATAACGCAAGACCACACAACAGTTTGCAAACAAGAGAGGCCATCACAAAAATGCGCTCGACTTTGTTACCCCACCCTCCATACAGCCCCGCTCTGGCACCTTCAGACTTTCATTTGTTTGAGCCAGTGAAGGATGCTATTCGTGGAAGAAAGTTTGAGTGACGATGAGGTTGTTGAGGAGGCTAAGAGGTGGTTCCAGTGGAACCCAGCGGACTTTTACCAAAAAGGAATAAAGGCGCTTATTTCGAGGTGGAGGAAAGCCGTAGAAAAGGATGGAGACTGTGTGGAAAAATAAAAACTTGTAAAAAAAGGTATGTAACTACTTGTGTACAAATTTTCTGGAACTTACAAGGAAACTTGTAAAGCAAAAAAAGAAAAGGTGGGGCAAAATATATTGAGTGGCCCTCGTATTTACTTTCTCCTACACAGACTGGTTTTCGCAGGGGCCGTAGCACCACTGACATCTTAGTTCAGTTGGAGACTGCGGTCCGTGTGTCATTTGCAGACCGGCGTCACCTTTATGCAGGCTTTTTTGATTTGGAGAAAGCGTATGACACCACCTGCCAAAAACTTTCTCTCGTGTTTCCGAGGTTTTCTCTCTCCCTTTATCTCCAACCTTTTTGTCTTCCCGTTCCTTTCATGTTCAGGTGGGTATCTCCCTCTCTCCTGTGCATTCGCAGGAGGGGGTTCCCCAGCAGGGGCGAATCCAGCCTTCTGGGCTGACCGTCTTCCAAAATTTAAAAAGTAAAAAATGCGTACGGAACTATTGTAAATCGTGAAATTTTCGCTAGCACCTTTTTGGCAGAAGTACATTTTCAAGTTGCTATAACATATTTTTAAATGAAATGAAAGATATAAAAATAAAACACTGGAAAATTACATTATATTTATCAAAATATTATATGTATAATTATATATATTATTAAAATATCATCATAAAAAAATTCACTGAAAATTCTGACCGTCTTCCGGAAGACGGTCTAAATCCGCCCCTGCCCCAGGGCAGCGTTCCGAGCGTCGTCTGCTTCGCTTTGGCGATCGACGGCTCTGCCACCGGGGATTACGGTCACAGCCTTGCCATATATTGTTCTGTTTCCCGACCTGTCTTCCTTGAACGTCTCCTCCAGATGGGCCACAGATCACGGGTTTCGATTTTTCCCTTCGAAAACGATGGTGATGCACTTTTGTCGACACCGCCGCTGCACTGCCGTTCCTTCTCTCTCTCTCTCTCTCTCTTTATGGATCACCACTCCGTTACCCCAGAAACTAGATTTCTGGGTCTCCTCCTTGATTCCCGCCTCTCCTGGATTCCTGACCTGAAGTCTCTGAAGGCTTCGTGCCTTCAAACTTTTACCCTTCTCAAGTTCCTCTCTCATACTGACTCGGGTGCTGACCACCATACCTTTTGGCGGCTCTACCACTCCCTGGTCCAAAGTAAGTTGGATTGTGGCTGTCAGACCTATTCCTCCGCTCCTGCCTCCGTTCTGCGCATGCTGGACCCGATCCGCTCGTTGGGTGTGCCCATCAGCACTGGCGCATTCCGATCTTCTATCGTCAGCCTGTATGCAGAAAGTGGCCATCTCCCGTTGGATGCCTACCTTACCTTAGAGCATGGGTCGGGGAACTTTTTTGGGTATTACCCAAAAATCTATTTGAGTAAAATGAAATTACCCCCAGACTTCAAAGTAAACAAAAACAAGCCAATTGCTCTTCAAATTGTTGCATATGGTGTCTCTCATACCGCACGCATTACCCCCAAAAGTTTTAAACGTATCCCATTTGGGGTAATTTACCACTGTTCGCCGACCACTACCTTAGAGGGTCTGAAATACCTCTTTCGCGTTCGGCAGTTTTCTTCCACCCCGGTCTTCCAATCCCTCTTCAGCCCTTCTACTGTGGCATGCTTTGGCCGCCATCCCCACTTAATCCGACCGTTTGGTCTTCGAATGGCCCCCGTCTTGTCTTCTCTGGGGGTGGAGGAGCGAGTGCTCTCCTCTCCCCCCTCTAACTACCCTTTACCCCCTCCGTATCTGCTCCCTCCTTTCTACTGTACCGAAGTCACAGTCCCACCCGTCTGCCCTTCGGCAACTATTTCTATCCCATTCCTCTTCACATGCTGACTCTATTCCAGTGTTCACTGACGGCTCTCGCTCGCCACTCTTCCCATCTGAAATTAAATCATTATCCCTCCCCCCAGCTGCTTCCATCTTTACAGCGGAACTATCGGCTATTCTTTTGGCCCTTCCGTTTCTTTCTCAGCTCCCTTTTACATCTTTTATTATTTATTCTGACTCCCGTAGCGCTCTTGAGGCTCTGTCTTCTCTTGTCTCTCCGCACCCACTGGTGCGACAGATCCAGGACTGGCTGGTCCTTCTTTCATCACGCCGTAAAGTAGTCGCCTTTTGTTGGGTACCTTCCCACGTTGGTGTTCCGGGCAACGAACGCGCGGACGCTGCGGCTAGGGAAGTGTCCTCCTTGCCTTTCGACCTTAACATGCCTCTCCCGGCGACTTCACGAGGGTTTTCCGGGAAGCATTCCTTCGGCGGTGGCAGCGCCAGTGGGGGGGACGTGTCCAGGAATTCCTTGAGGATGTGAAGTCCACGACTCGTCAGTGGCCTTCCTCCTGTCAGCGTGATCGACGGTTAGAGACCGCTCTGATGCGCCTACGCATCGGTCGTACTCGTCTCACGCATGGGCATCTTATGACGGGAGATGTTGCCCCCCCCCCCTGCCCCTTGCGGCATTCCTCGCTCCGTTTCACATTTACTCTCGGTTTGTCTTGCCTTTGCCGTCGCTCGCTTCCAGTTCCTCCCTTTTTGCCCTTGAGGCTCCACTCTTACTCATTGTAAGGCCAAAGGACACACTTTTCTCTTTTCTCCGTCAAACTGCCCTTCTGTTCTCTATTTTAATATGACTCGGGTGTAATTTCTTTCTCCCTTTGCTGTTCACAGTGCCTTTACTCTTCTCTCTCATGACTTTTCTTTCGCTATTACTCCTTCAAAGTCCTCCTTACTCCATCTCCTTCTGCTCTCTCTTTACTTTAGTTTCGGTGCGATATGACCTTATCAGTTGAAGCGCCGGTGAAGCACTGCTATTCATTCATTCGTTGCGTAAAAAATTAAAGTTTCTGGAATTACAAAAGGAAATAGGTTCAACATAAGGAAAACCAATTACTTTAAATATTGGTATTCAATTTCTGAAACTAAAATAAGATTATTTTATCATTTTACTCACTTACAAAACTAATTACCATCACTATCTCCGGTATTATGAGTAACAAATTCTTGTACAGTATATTGTGGAGTGAGCTAAGGAAAAGTATTTTAAACAAATTTGAAATTTAAAAATGTGAAAATTCAAAGTTTTCAGGATAGATTAGTAAAATCTATGAAGGGAATTGATTTTTTTAAAAATCTAGGCAAAGAATCGGCATCGGCTAAATTTTGGAATCGGTACATCACTAGACTAATTTAGAGTAACGATAAGTAATAAGGGTTAAGAAAAGACACTAATCTCAATGCGATTTTATTTATTTATTTCATGTTTTTTATTATGTATATAGTTTAATATGTAGATTTATTGATTATATATTTAATTAAACATTTAAAGCCATTTTATATTGGCTAAGTGTTACATATAAGTGATATAGTCAAGAAAAATATGCTCTACGAAATATATCCTTAAAAGCAAAATTATTAAACACAACTTATAAGTAATTTTACTTTTGAAATATGAACTAAATTCCTGTATTATGATAAAATTTAATTAAGAATGAATTTGTATTAGATTGAAACGAGTCGTTTGGTTTCAGCCAGAACAACAAAACAAGATCAGTAAAGATAATATGTACTATGAGCAAAAGGGTTATAGTAGATTGAAGTTAAAGTGAATTGATAGGTAAAGAATTTTCGGTCTGAACTGGTTGTAAAGTATTGCACGAGCCTTGGTCAATCTGATTAACCGTTTCTATTTGGCAAACGTTACGAGAATTCGACAGCCAAAAGTTTTCGTCTTCGGGAAAGAAGCAGATATCTTCCGCACAGGTATCTGCCACAAAGATAATGAGGTTTTGATCAGTGACTTAAAGCAAACGAAAAATAGGGGATGAAAACTTTGCCTGTATGAACAACAGCTTTTAACGGGAGGGAGGAGAAATGTGAAGTATGGCACCATGCCTTTATTCAGAAAATTTCCTTTCTTTTCCAATGCCTCCTCCCCCCCCCAACTCCAAACCCCATCCCCCGAAAGAAACCTTTTCTCTAAATATATCATCACTGTTTCTTTGGTTATTTCACTTTCTTACTCTTTAAGACTGGAATAAAAATTAAAAAAAACAAAAATGTTCTTACTTGTGAGTCTTCTCAGGATTTTTGAGTCGTGCTTGCATTGCGACAAGTTCTCTCTACATTGTTTCTTATATCTGTTGAGAGAAGAATCTTGGCAGTGGTGGTTTATCTGTGGGTTCTGTAAGATTAAGCGATTACGCAGTGCGCTTAAGAAAATAATGTTCCCTGAATTCGGTTATTTTAATGTTTGTGTATTGAGAAGGGAAACTAAAATAAATTACCCTGTTCCAATTAAGAATACGATGAAACCGGGTAAAATTATTTTCTCTCTCTCTACACACCTTTTATATAAACAAGAAAATAGGGAACCAAAAAACTTACTTCAGGAAGATCGTCAGGAGTGCAGTCAAATTGAATGGGAGCCTGTAGGCAAATAAGAATTAAGGTTAGCATCTCAGTTTCCACTTTAGCAATTCGATAGCGATATCTAGAGGGTGTCCACACTGTCTTGTCACCGCAGTTAAATACTAACCGATTTTCGTTTTTCTTCCAGACCCATTTGAAGCGTGTCATAGCAGCAACTATACGATTGAACAACGCATATTGGCTGGTACCTGGTCCATGAGTGACGACCATGTAATGTCAAAACCATTGAAAATATTCCTGCAGACTTCCAGGACTAATTTAGTGCTAGTGCTGCTGCTGCTGCTGCTGCTGCTGCTGCTTCACGACTGAATCGGTTCTGGAAGTCTGCACGAATATTTTCAATGGTTTTGCCATTACGTGGTTGCTCATGGAACCAGGTACCAGCCAAATATGGTTGCTGCTATCACGCATTTCCAATGGGTCTGAAAGAAAAACGAAAATCAGTTGGTACTTTACCCTGGTGACAAGACATTGTGGACACCCTGTACACTTATAATCAAAGAAGTAAAAACTTACAATTGAATGCTCTGTCTTAGATTTCGCTCGTCAGTCAGTGCCCCAAAATTAGTTTTAGAACTAAGACAATCTTCGATGCAACACCACATTCTCTTCTTTTAGTAATTTTACCTTATTCCAGTTCGTGATTTTAACCGAAAAAAAACAATGGTTTGACCGAATGTCTACTCACAGACCAAGTTTGAGGGAATTCCAATGGGTTGACCTGCCAATTATGTTGCGTGTTGTCCGTGTCCGTCTGATCATCTGGCCAATTGTCGTTGTATTTGCCGCACAAACCGCCCAAATGTTGCCGGTTTTCCCGATGGGTCCAGATGTACACGCTAGATGTACACACTTGAACCTTCGAATTTAAAATTTATAACTTTTTATTTCATATACAGTGTGTGTATATATATATATATATATATATATATATAAGAAAACAACCACAGGGAAAAGGAAACAAAGTTCTCCTTGATAATGTGAATATATCACGAAAGCGCTCGGACTTTGTGTTTCCTTTTCCATGTGGTTGTTTGCTTATTAATAAGGTCACGTGTTATTTTGTGATTTTAGTGCATATATATACATACTGGGTGATCCAGATAAATGGGACCCATAAAAAAAAGCCAAATATTCTTAATATTTAATTCCTTTCATAAAAACTATATATCATTCGAAAGAGTAGAGTTACAAGTTTATTATGAAATATTTATTTTTTAAAAATGACTCCTTTCAAATGTGCTCCATTAGTTGCCAAGCATTCCAGTGTTCTCGCTTGTAAGTTCTGCATCACTTTTGCAAGAGTGTGCGGTGGTATGGCCTGTATCTCATTTGTGATGGCGGCCTTCAATTCTTGCAAGGTCGTTGGGTTATTTCTGTAGACCCTACTCTTTAAATATCCCCAGAGATAATCTAAGGGAGAAAAATCCGGAGACCTTGCGGGCCATTCAACGTCTCCAAATCTTGAGATTAACTCGCCTGGAAACGTTTGACGCAAAACTGCCATGCAGTTCCTCGTGGTATGGCAGGTAGCTCCGTCTTGTTGGAACCAGTGGGTTTCTAGACAAAGATCTCTTAATTTAGGAATAAGGAAATCGGTCAACATTTTTTCGTAGCGATCACCATTTACAGTGACCGTGTTTCCGGTGGAATCCTCGAAAAAGTACGGCCCTATGATCTGAGATGCAGTAAGACCACACCAAACAGTTACACGCTGACTATGCAACGGGACTTCGGTAATATTCAATGGATTTTCTGTTGCCCAGAAACGACAATTTTGTTTGTTTACAGTTCCATTCAAGTGAAAATGGGCTTCGTCTGACATAATCAAAGTTCCTAGAAAATTGGTGGTGTCATTTTACCTTCTGTTGGATCCATTGACAGAATTGTCGTCTTCGTGCGAAATCTCCATCGTTTAGTTGTTGCACTGTTTGAATTTTATATGGAAAGAGCATTAAATTTTGCTTGAATATACGGTGTGTTGTTCCATATCCAACTCCTAACAGCTGAGAAGCACGTCTGATGCTTATGTTAGGATTATCCTGTACAATTTCATGAGTTCTGTTAATGATCTCGTCTATCCTTGCTGTGCGCACTCTTCCAATGCTGCCAGTTAGGGAAAAATTTCTGACACACCGACGGATTACTTTCTTAGAAGGTGATTTTGACATCTGAAAATTTGTCTTGAAAGATCTTTGAGCTGAAACTACACTTCTTCCATGCTCAGTTATGAAACGCAGCTGTTCCACAGTCCATGCAGTCATCTTGAAGGGTTAGTTTTAACTAACACTTTTATTTTGTTTTGTATCTTATCTTGTCTTGTCAAAACCTATACAATCCTGTACAAACTTGTAACTATCATCTTTCGAATGATGCGTATGATTTTATAAAAGGACTTATACTTTAAGAGTTACAGGGGTTTCTTTTAGGTCCCATTTCTTTGGATCACTATAACTATAACTATAACTATAACTATATATATATATATATATATATATAATATATATATACAAAGCTGGGCACTTGCGGTTTTTTTTGCGGTACTGCGGTACTACCGCACTACCAAACCGGTACCGCTTAACGCAGTACCGCAAAAAATGCGGTAGCGGTACTGCTGTACTTTCAGCGATCCTTTGCGGTACTGCGTTATGCGGTACCGGTTTGGTAGTACCGCAGTACCGCAAAAAAAAAACCGCAAGTGCCCAGCTTTGTATATATATATATACAGGGTGGGCCGTAAGTTTCCATACATAGGAAAAATAAACATTTTTTTATGGACAACCATTTTTATTTATATAATATGCTCTACATGGTTGCCATTGTTTTGAAAACACATTTCAATACGTGTTCCCCACTGTTGATCAATACGCATTAGCACAGTTGACGTTATGCTTGTAATGGCGTTGGTGATACGTTCCTTTAGATGATTTATGTCTCGTATCTTTTCCTGATACACCATGGCCTTCAAGTGCCCCCAAAGATAGAAATCAAGGGGGGTGAGATCTGGGGATCTGGGAGGCCACTCCACAGGACCACGCCGACCAATCCAAGCATCCGGAAACTGCTGATCCAAATACCGACGCACGTGAAGACCATAATGAGGTGGAGCTCCATCTTGCTGGAAGTAAACTGGGAAGTTACCTTCCTCGTTTAGCAGGGATGGGAAAATCTCTTCTTGCAACATGTTAAGATACCTTTCGGCATTAAGATTTCCACTGACAAAAATTGGTCCAATAATTCTGTCACCCCATATCCCGGCCCACACCATCACTTTACCGGCACCTTGCATCTTCGTCGGACTCAGCCAGTTAGGGTTAGCATTACTCCAATAACGTATGTTTTGCCGATTAACCTCTCCATTGACGTAAAAATTTGCTTCATCAGTAAACAAGATCTTACGTCAAACGCATATTCTTAGGGTATCTGAAACAAAAACAAACGTTTAATTTTTCCTATGTATGGAAACTTACGGCCCACCCTGTATATATATATATATATATATATATATATATAAATATATATATATATATATCGTTGCCCACGTCGGGCTTGCATCATGAAAAAGAAAAACTATGGTATTTGTCATTTACCATTACTTATTCGGACTATAGTGGATTTAATTATACCAGAAGAGTTCCTTGTTCCATGCACGGTCTGTGTGTATCATATATATATATATACATACATATATATATATATATATACATACATATATACATACATACATACATATATATATAATATATATATATATATATATATATATATATATATATATATATAAGGTTGTAACATATATTCTGCTCGATTTTTTAGTTCATTCAGAACAAAAATTAAATGACATAATGACGAATTAATCATCAATTGAATATAATTTAGTCCGGTAGAACAGACCCTGATTTTACTGGAACCCCGCATTGTTTGTTATAAAGCAAATTTTTACATATTTTGAAAGCATATACCATCCCATTCAGGAATCCATCGGGTGTACACCTGCTCCCCGCTTGGCTTTTTCAATATGGCCGCCATTTTCCAAGATGGCCGGCGAAACTGAAAAATCCCATATCCTGGTCCATACTTGATGGATTTTGATGATCGTGGGGTCATTTCTAGGGGTTTTTAGGATGATGAGTCGATCTGGAGGGGTTGCAGATACTTTGGGAGTCGTTTTGACCCACATTCGTCAATACTCAAGGTCATTGGAGGTCAAACGCCCCCCGAAATAAGGAATATCCCATATCCCGGGCAGTCGTGGAGATATTTTGGTGATCTTACTGTCGTTTTTATGGTTTTGGGCGAGACTGAGTAGTTCTATAGGGTTTAAAATGAAATCAGGGATTATTTTCCCCATGGTAAGGTGAATTCCAATATGTCTAATTATTCCTCTTATTTTTTTCAGGTTGTTGAGATTATTGCTGATGGTGCTGCCCACCTGGTAGTTTGATGACGTCTTGGTTGTGCTGATTACAAAATTGTTTTTTGACTGGTGAATATACCAGGTGAGCATTGTTTAGTTTTCATTTGCTGAGGATAAATTATTTCAATGCAATTTGTACTCTGAAGAATGGGTAAACAAAATTCTTATTTTTCAGGTTCTACAAAAGCTGCAGACCAATGTTTCTTCGAGGATTTCCTACGTAGCTGTCCTGGAGGTCAGAAAGGTCTTTCAAATTGTGGGAGGATTCAGAAAATCATAGAGAGCAGCGACATCAGAGGGCATCCAGATGTTCGAGCGAGACTAGAGCCTCTCTTGGAAGATGGAGCAAAAATCCTTTGTTGTCACAAGAACTGTGTTTCCACTTATGTGTCCAAGCGGAATTTATCAGCATTCATGAAAAAGAGAGATTGTGATACCCCTACAGTGGAGCCAAAAAGACTACGTAGTGCTGTTCTCAGTGAAGGCCCAGTATATGACCCTCAAAAACACACTTTTGTTTGAAAGTCAGTGAGTATATATTACCCGAGAAATATGACATCAAAGTTCCGGTGCAATACCGCATTCCAGCATCTAGGTTTATGACCGATAAGCTTGGTGATAAAAAAACAAATTACAAAGATGTGTTGATAGAAAAGTGTAAACTGAAAAATGATGAGCAGGGACAAGTTGTACTCAGTAGGTTGTTGAGCATGAAAGGAGATTTACCGGCTGAAGAAGCCCGATACCATAAAGATTGTATGTCTACCTTTCATGTTGAGGTTGAGAGCGCTTGCCAGAATAAGTCAAGGGTTGAACCTGACGACCGCCCCTTCATTGCTTTGTATGTAGAATTGGCGAAGGACAAAATGAAACCATGGAATTCAATTGAAGTAGAGAAGCTTTACAAAGAGTTAGGTGGTGAGAAGTTGTCACGTAGGTCACTCATTGTAAAAGTTAAAGATTACTTCAAAGACGAAATTGTAGACTTACATGGGGATGGTATCGCTACGTTGTTAGTTTTCAAAAACTCTGCTGTCTCATACCTGAATATTGCAAAAGATTGTGAGGAGCCTGACACAACCATGTCTTTTGATATTTGCCCCCGATAAATGGTTACCTAATGTGAATAACTGCATCAAAGTTGTCAATGTCAATCCCCAGCTAGGTGTGAGCTTTGTTTTGCTTACGAGGTCATATCTTGTAGCTTTGCAACCTTCCATAGAATGCATGTGCCCTGCACTTCAGCATAAATTGTGGTTTATATCCGAATATCCATATCCGTATAATGTGGGTTATGTCATTTAAGCATTATGATCTGGTTTTATCTGCAGAAAAGATGTTAAGTGCTCAGCAGTTAGCTAGATTGTAGAAATTGTCACTGAAATAAAACAAATACAGTGATGTCAACTGTGGCATTATCATATTTCAAGGCCAAACTTTAACCTCAAATGACCTTGACTTGACCCATGGAGTTGCAAAATGATATCCTACTGTTATCATGTGCCTATAGAACTACTCAGTCTCGCCCAAAACCATAAAAACGACAGTAAGATCACCAAAATATCTCCACGACTGCCCGGGATATGGGATATTCCTTATTTCGGGGGGTGTTTGACCTCCAATGACCTTGAGTATTGACGAATGTGGGTCAAAACGACTCCCAAAGTATCTGCAACCCCTCCAGATCGATTCACCATCCTAAAAACCCCTAGAAATGACCCCAAGATCATCAAAATCCATCAAGTATTGACCAGGATATGGGATTTTTCAGTTTCGCCGGCCATATTGAAAAAGCCAAGCGGGAGGCAGGTGTACACCCGATGGATTCTTGAATGGGGTGGTATAAGCTTTCAAAATATGTCAAGATTTGCTTTATAGCAATCAATGCAGGGTTCCCACCCCGTGCAACCGGACTAATTCCCTTCTTTTTCTATAACCTCCTCCCACCTGTAGAAAAGTTTTTTATGCCACGTTCGAAGAAATCCCTTGGTTTCGAGTTAAAAAAAACCGATCACTTCGTTTTCGATAGCTTCCCTGGATTGCAATTTTTGTCCATCTAGGTGGTGTTGCAGACTTCTGAATAAATGGTAATCTGAAGGTGCGATGTCCTGAGAATAAGGTGGATGAGGCATTTTTTCCCAACCAAATGCCTCCAATTGGGCAGTGGTGATTCGAGCAGTGTGAGGGCGCGCGTTATCCTGGTGGAAGAGAACGCCTCTGCGATTAATTAATGCAGGACGTTTTTTCTTGTAATGCCATCTTCAATCGTTGGAGTTGTTGGCAGTAGACTTCAGCTGTGATTGTTTGGTTATCTGGCAGAAGCTCAAAATGAATAATTCCTCGCATATCCCACCAAACGCATAGCAAAATTTTCTTTGGATGGGGTCCATTCCTTGGCTGATGTTCAGGCTTTGTTTCACGGCTAAGCCACTGATGTCGACGCTTAATATTGTTATAGAGGACCCATTTTTCATCCCCAGTGACGATCCGATTCAAAAACGGTGCCTGCAGTTGCCGAGAATGCAGTGATGTGCAAATATCGATTCGATGTTGAAGGTTCGCTTGTGGCAAATCATGTGGAACCCATTTTCCAACCTTCACTACTTTTCCGAACAGCTTCAAATGACGATGAATGGTCATATGGCTAACGCCGAGTTGCAGGCCAAGTTCTCTTACAGTTACCGTTGCGTTTTCCTCCACTGTTGCTTTCAGCAACTCTTCATCTAACTCATTTGGTCGTCCTATTCGTTGATAATCTTTCAGACTGAAGTCTCCATTTCTGAACTTCTCAAACTATCTCCGACATATCCATTCGCTCACATCATTATTTCCATAAACTCTCTGAATGTTTCTTGCGGATTCACTAGCGTTAGATCCTTGATGGAACTCATACAGCATCACATGTCGAATATGCTCTTTCGTGGGCTCCATGTTTTTTCAATTACTGTAATATCGTAGGGGTGGCGTTGTAACTGTATGAAAAACACCAGAGAAAATATTCATTAGCCTAATCCTACACTAGCCTAAGTCATTCTGTATCATTCTGTATCGTGGTAAAACCTGTGCGAACTTGTCGCCGCGTGTATTTTGCAACATTTCTAAAAATATTTCACATTATCTTGGTTATTCTATTATCTATCGTCCGTTTTCTGTCGAGCAGAATTTATATTACAAAACCTGATAAATTAGGGTGGTTTTACAAAAAATTTCGCCATATCGAAATTTTATATTGAAAAGGTGCATATTGTGAGGGGTTTGAATGGAACACAGCAACCCCCTCATAAATTATTTTCGCTGTTTAAAGCCTCCTACCCCTGGCACAATTTTTCACTTGTTTACCTATATTGAAGAATATTCCATTTATACGAGACTTGTTCCGCATTCAGGTTTTTTGATGACATAAATCTTTATTAACGTATAATATTTTATTTAATAATGTACAGTATTAGGAAAATTAATTAAGTACAACAATATAAATTATTCAGAAGAAAAAATTCGAGGCATAATAAATGTGCTAAAATTCACTTCACTTTTTCACTGTTCCTGATCACATCAAAAGGAAAGAAATTTTCAATATCATCAGGAATTTTTATTTCATATGTTTATTACTCATTCCATTGAGCCTTCCATTCAAACTTGGGCAGTTTTCGCCTTGATTCTAATGAGTAAGATAAACTTTTGACGGTTGTCATATCCTATTCTTTCTTGACATGCCTTTGTTACTAGGTTCACTGCCCTTTGCACACTTTGACCGTGGCATGGAAAAGAAGCTATCTCCAGTGGCTTACATCGAGCCTGTAGTAGCTCATCGTCGCTAAAATTGTTTAGCAGCGGTGGAGGAGTAATGATCTCTTTTTGCCAATCGATCATCTCGGTGTAGTCAGTAGATTGGAAATTGAGGGTTCGAGGCAACTCAAAGTTTCTGGTACTTGAGAATCCTGTTCTTGAAAGGATTATTTTCTGAATAGCTTGCTCCCTTATTTCTAGTCTCTTGTCAGTTACCATTGATATGAGTATATTTTCTGGGTAGGCAAAGTAGGCGTTATTCTTTAATACTGGTTCGATGATTGATAAATGTTGTTCATCTAAATTTCGAAGTAAGCACATTAAATGCCAAAAGTTATATGCATCATCAGTTGCATTAGGATGAGATTTTATCCAAAACCACCCTGGGGCATAGAACTGCATAATAATATTGACTATATTTTGAAGGTTTTTATCGGGATTTGGCGTTCAGATATATAATTATCGAAGGACCCTGTTGGCTAGAGTTAGCCAGCGAGCATGGTGAAGGGTACCTGGGGATCGAGTGGACAGATCTTGAGAAGTGTCTCCAGTTTGCACTGCCAGACACATATCATCGAGATATCTTTAATCACCGCTTAGCTCCTTCACAGCATTTGCTGGAATTTCTTTAATGTTTCCCTTTACGCGAGAATATTTGATTACCTCCAATTTTGTTAAATCTGTTTTCAGTTTATTCCCAATTGAACCCACAAAAGTATTTGGACAGCTCATTCAAATGCAAGAGGCACACCAACCACTGCACTGGTCTGTTAAGATGAATTTCAACCAGTTTTATGGCTCCACCAATTTTTCCTGTATTTACAGGAGTACCATCACACGGTAAAGCTTTGATAGTAGTATCTGTGCTGTTCGAGTCTGTAATAATAGTTATCAACTCATCTGCTATGCAGTGAGCAGTTCCATTATCTGGTGTGACATGGTCTATATAGATGCTTCCAGGTTCTTTCACAATAACATAGTGTTCTTCTTTTATCTTTCCACTTTTAGTTAATGTGTTATCTTTCCTTCCATCAAATCCAAGGCACTCCATCTTCAGATTTTCGGATTTAGACCTAAAAGTATTTGCTTCACCCATGCGATTTCTTTCTCTTTCTAATTTCTTTCTGTCAAGCATGTTGGTGTGGTTAAGGATCCCCATATCTTTTAAAGCTGCATTGACTATTGCAGCTGCAGCTCTACAACTTAAACGATAACGATCTGGGGTTAATGCTAGGTTTTTATAGGAGTGCCTGTTCTGAATATTCTCAGTCAATTCTAAATCTGCTTCATAATCTACATCTTGACTCTCTGAATTTACATCCATGTCTTCGGTATTTTCTACAGATTCCGATCGTAAAACATTGGTGGCTTCAGTCATTTCTTCTTGTGCTTTTAGTTGATGGTTTTGTGCTTCTTGGGCTCTTGCTAAAGATCTCTTCTTTGTTGAACTAGCTATGCGATCAATTGGTCCTAACTGATTTTTTCTTTGTTTTTGACCCACAAAAGACTCCCATTCTGCCATTGGTATTTTACATTCTGCCATTGGTATTTTATCCTTACACCTGCAAGATTTCCTATCAATTCCCTTATCATAGCATTCACAAGAAGATATATCAAACATTTCATCATACTGAGCTACTTTTAAGGCAAAACTTTCATTTCTTCGATGTAACGGCACCTTCTTCAATTTTGAGGCTTCTTCTATTAGTCGACTGACTTTAAGATAGATACCTTTAGATACCTTTGATGTTAATCGTAGAAAAAGAAAATTTCATCCAAATGTCTTCAATATCTTTTACAACAACCCTGTAACAATCATTAGTAGTTGATAATGTCACAGTTGACATCACTGTATTTGCTTTATTTCAGTGACAATTTCTACAATCTAGCTAACTGCTGAGCACTTAACATCTTTTCTGCAGATAAAACCAGATCATAATGCTTAAATGACATAACCCACATTATATGGATATGGATATTCGGATATAAACCACAATTTATGCTGAAATGCAGGGCACATGCATTCTATGGAAGGTTGCAAAGCTACAAGATATGACCTCGTAAGCAAAACAAAGCTCACACCTAACTGGGAGATTGGCATTGACAACTTTGATGCAGTTATTCACATTAGGTAACCATTTATTGGGGGCAAATATCAAAAGACATGGTTGTGTCAGGATCCTCACAATCTTTTGCAATATTCAGATATGAGACAGCATAGTTTTTGAAAACTAACAACGAAGCGATACCATCCCCATGTAAGTCTACAATTTCGTCTTTGAAGTAATCTTTAACTTTTACAATGAGCGACCTACGTGACAACTTCTTACCACCTAACTCTCTGTATTTTGATTTAGCTTCTTCACGACGGCGCACAAAAAGGTAGTGTCTCACAACATCTGCTTTTGAAGGAGTCATGGCTGCTGGGAATTCCGTAGGATATCCAAAGGCTGCATTTGAGGACTTGCTTCTAATAGTCATAGTTTATATTCAGAAGTAAAATCAAATTATATGTAATTTATAATTTATGATAATTCAAATAATTTATAATTTATGATAATTCAAATTATAATTAAAGCAAATGCAAATTATTTCTATTTATCTGAAAAATTATTTCTATTTATCTGAAACATAAAAATAAGCATTAAACAAACAACTTATCATGTAACATATAACAACGTTAAACATACGCAAATATGAAGGTAAAAAAAGGAGGGGCATGTGATAGGGGTAGTAGGGTAGCACATGCTTGATTTTTTAATATTTTGTTGGTGATAAAAAACCTCTCATAGTGTACTTTTTAAGAAATAAAAAAATTTCCCATTTTCGACCCGGCCTAATATATATATATATATATATATGATACACACAGACCGTGCATGGAACAAGGAACTCTTCTAGGAAAATTAGATCCACTATAGTCCGAATAAGTAATGGTAAATGACAAATACTATAGTTTTTTCTTTTTCATGATGCTAGTCCGACGCGGGCAACGGGTCACTCGCAAAGAGGTCCCAAAAATATAGCTTCCCTGACGTGAAGGCAGCGAGTCTTTTGCTTATATTGAGGTTTTAAGTGTAGCTGGGCTAGGCTGCTTTAAACCCTAGATCCTGTCCCAAAGCTGGATCCTATCTACTTTGCAGAGAGCTGGTGAGGGAAGCTATATTTTTGGGACCTCTTTGCGAGTGACCCGCTTTCGTCTAATGACATCCTCAGGAGCACTGAAGTAAATAGAGTTCAAGACTATATATAGGTTACAAAAAAAATATATATATATATATTATATATATATATATATATTGTGGGACCAGACAAATTTGTAAGGAAAACTACAAATTTTAGCACTTTGCCAGAATTCAACACAAGATCAAATGGATTGTTTACAACCAATTTTATAGATAATGCCTGAATGAAATATAGGTCACAAAAAAAATTGAAAAATAAAAATTGTAAGAGGAGCATACAAATTTATAACGGAAAATTACCAAAGTTTTAGCACTCTGCCCTTCTTGTCTAAATCCGT
>JAJOZX010010290.1:102500-151091 GCA_023014485.1 Bathynomus jamesi | reverse complement strand
GGAAATGCCAAGAGGTGAAAGATTGGAGGGCAGACAGATGGAGGAACTGAGTTTTTTGAAAGCCACAAGGTTTTCTCTGCCCCAATCAGATATAACAGAAAGATCAGAGGTCAGGGTGTACCATAGCTTCCTTCGTGAATCATGGAGTGACTGTCGAGAGGGACACTTTTTGAAGTGGGTGGAGAAGTGAAGAGTGGAATCATCGGCAGAGGATTGGATAGGACAGGAAGTGAACCTTAAGAGGTAATTGATAAATAAAAGGAAAGAGTGGATGACAGGACAGAACCCTGAGGAACACCACTGTTAATAGCTTTAGGAGAAGAACAGTGACCATCTACAACCGCAGCTATAGATCGGCCAGAAAGGACGTTAGAGATGAAGGCACAGAGAGAAGGATAGAAACCGAAGGAGGGCAGTTTCGAAATTAAAGATTTGTGCCAAATTCTATCAAAAGCGTTTGATATTTCTAGCGCAATAGCAAAGGTTCACCGAATCCCGAAAGGAGGGTGACCAAGAGTCAGAGAGATGGAAGAAGATTGTCATAAAGTGTCCCCTTGCGGAACCCATGCTGACGATCTGAAAGAAGATTACGAAAAGAGGTGTTTAAGAATCTTCCTATTAAGGATAGATTGAAAAACCTTAGGAAGGCAAGAAATCAAAGCAATTCCTTCTTCTTTGGGACAGACTGAGTCAAAACGAACTTCCTGCTGGAAGAAAAAGTACCAGATGAAAGGCAGCAAAGATGAAGGAGTTTTTCTAGGGGGGGTGTCAGCACAGAAGTACACTTCTTGAGAACAACATGAAGAACACCATCAAACCTTAAGACTTTCTAGATTTGAGCCGAGATAGGGCGGGAGGAACATCTTGACAGCGATTCTAATTTCAGACATAACTAAATCGGAGGGAGGAGGAGATGGAGGAACAGCACTGGAATCGTCTAGGGTTGAGTTGGAGGCGAGATTTTGAGCGAAGAGTTCAGCTTTGTCATGAGAAGAAACGGCAACTGAGCCGTCAGAATGGAATAGAGGAGGGAAAGAAGAAGTAAAGTTGTGGAGAGGTTTTTGTTGCTGGATTTTGTTGGCTGGATTTTTTTAGACATTTTTTGTCTAATGAAGGAATTTTTGGTGAATGAAGAACAGATTTTGCACGATTCCGGACAGGAATATTAGCTAAGTGAGGGTCAGGAGTTGGATGGCGACAGTATCTTCTGAAAGCGGATAGCACTAGAGCAAGTAAAGTTAAGCAAGTTTTTTTTATTAGTAATAGGAATAGAATATGGAATGTACGCCTCCTCGCCCGAGAGAATCACCCCCGTGATGCGCTTAGCACACTCGGAAGGGCCCCGCCCTCGGAAGCGGTAATCATTTCATGGGAAATCATAGTAGTATGACTAAGGGCCTCCTTGTGTAAAGTGAATCAAGCAGAGGCTCAGAACATCTCAATGGGCAGATGCAGTCCTGCTACCCGGGTTTGTGTTCCCGGTATCGGCAGCGGGGGAGCCAAAAGTGGGGATATTTACAGTCCCCTCCCAAGAGATTCTTAGGCTTTTGAAGTTGTTGTCATTGTTAATTTTTTTTTTTAAAGATTATGTAATGTGTAAGATGCGTGTATGTGTAGTAAAGAATAGGGAGCGAAGTGTGTGTTGAGAGCATGCTGAACTGTTCACAGGGTAGATGAGACACGGTGAAAGACTAGCTAAAGAGGACAGTAACAGGAGAAACGGACGTTCCAGCACTACCTATCTTCTGTAATATCTCCCCCTGGAGTACTTCCCTGGTCGATTGGTGTCTACAATTTCCTCCTTAATATGAGTATTATTCTTTTTTCACTATTTGTATGTTGAAACCTTAATGGAAAGACCTTGAATCGTTAGGATTTATACCTTGTTCTTATTTTGGACTGTTGGCAAAATGCCCTACTGCAATGTTTCTGATGACATTACCACATACAGTTAATGAGGAGTCATGGTGAAAGTACATTTCTACATGATCCCAAGCTACTCAACACTAATTGTGAAGGTGTTTCTTGTGAGTTTTTAACTTTTTTATATTTTAAAGGTGTTATTCTCTTGTGTCAAATTTCTTATTTTGTCGATCATGCAAATGCTTTTTTATATTTACATATTATTCCAGTGGTGAAACTTATTAAATGTTTTGACTTTAGAGTCTATATACAGGGTGTACATAAAGTCAGGATCTATTTTTGTGAAGCACTTGGAAATTATATGGAATTCAATCATAAAATGATAAAGTGGTAACATTTATTAAATAATTAAGAGTAGGATTCGACGTGACGCCCATCAGTATCCCTGCACAGCTCAAATCGTTCCGCAGCATTTCTAAACACATTCTGGAGCATTTGCGGGGTTATGTTATCTGCAGCAGTTCGTATACGTGTACGTAAGTTTTCAAGACTCGTAATCTTCGTCTGATAGACGTGCGATTTGATAAAGCCCATGCAAAGAAATCTAAAGGGGTTAAATCTGGTGATCTCGCTGGCCAAGGTCTGTTGCTTCCGCGTCCGATCCAGCGATTTGGAAAACGTCCATTTAGATAATCCTGAACAATTTTGGCATAGTGACAAGGAGCACCATCATGTTGATAGACGACAGGGATAGGATTGTTAGTACCGTCGTCTATCAACATGATGGTGCTCCTTGTCACTATGCCAAAATTGTTCAGGATTATCTAAATGGACGTTTTCCAAATCGCTGGATCGGACGCGGAAGCAACAGACCTTGGCCAGCGACATCACCAGATTTAACCCCTTTAGATTTCTTTGCATGGGGCTTTATCAAATCGCACGTCTATCAGGCGAAGATTACGAGTCTTGAAAACTTACGTACACGTATACGAACTGCTGCAGATAACATAACCCCGCAAATGCTCCAGAATGTGTTTAGAAATGCTGCGGAACGATTTGAGCTGTGCAGGGATACTGATGGGCGTCACGTCGAATCCTACTCTTAATTATTTAATAAATGTTACCACTTTATCATTTTATGATTGAATTCCATATAATTTCCAAGTGCTTCACAAAAATAGATCCTGACTTTATGTACACCCTGTATAATGATAAAAAAATTTTATTACTGGAAAATAACTTCCATAATACATATAGTAATAAAAACTGCTAAAATTCCAATGCCTGAAGCAGTTCAGATAGAGAGTCCATAGGGCCTAATTACTAAACTAACCCACCCTAACCTAACATATTTAATATAGCCTAAACTAACCTAATTTAACATATTATTAAGCTGTTATGAACTTCGGAATTTCGCCTCAAACTAAAGTCAGGAATAGGCTAAAAACAAAATAGAAGTAATGAAAACAATATTGGTGTTAAGCGGAGCTACATGCAAACATTTTCCAGCTTGCTAATTGGTGATTAATTTCATGGTAATGTTTTCGAAAATAATATTACTTGTAATATTACTTCTCCTTTGCGCTTTGCATGCTATCCAATTTGCCGTCCAGGTAGATTTCAAATTATTTAACGAAAACGTGCAAGGCCCAAATCAATATTTTGGTTCAGTACAAATGTCGAGGAATAACATTACAATATACAGTATATGACGTTTTTAGATAAAGCCGAAAATTCAAGATCGAACACCTACGGTATTAATTAGGTGGTACGTGTACCTTCCTTCCTTCCTTACTGGTACTAAGAAAAGCATGATGGTAAAAAGTGGTACGTCGACCGGAAAAGGTTGGGAACCCTTGTTTAGAAGATATATGGCAGGAATGTTGCGTAATTTGGATAATTGGATTATACGCGTTTTCAATGCCTTGCATTAGAGACTGTAATGAACATACTAATATATATATATAATATAATATATATATATATATATATATATATAATATATATATATATATATATATTATAATATGAATTACATGAACAAAACCTAATTTCCTAATGTCGACGTTCAACAAGTCGGCCTTATTCCAGATCAAATTTATGCAAGTACATGAATTTCAAATGAAAATGAAAAGTTATTTTAACTGAGTGACTAACCCATATATACATTTCATATTTTCAATGAAAGTGACTAGCCTAACCAGACCTAGCGTAACCTAACCGGGCATAGTGAACCTAACCTTACTTAATTTAAACTGCCTTAGCATGAATTTAATTGACATGCATAAAGTCGAGATTAGCTGAACTTCATTCTCACCGAACTGATGGTAATGTTCTCAAGTGGATCGAAAATTGGCTTAGTGGACATAAACAAAGAGTGGTCATTAATGACAAAACGTCTAACTGGAGAAGCGTAACTAGCGGCGTGCCTCAGGGATCAGTTCAGGAACCAGTTTTTTTATTATTTTATATCAGTGATATCGACATAGGAATTAACAGTATAATTTCAAAATTTGTGGATGATACAAAACTAGGGGAACGAACAAAATCAGTGGCAGAACACTTGCAGATTCAAGAAGATATTAATAAGTTACTCGAGTGGGAAGAAATTTAGCAAATAAACATTAATATAAATAAATGTAAAACGTTGCATATCGGTAGAAAAACGTTAAAGAAAAGTATTTTATGTACGAGAAGACACAAACGAGTTTTACGGAAGAAAAAGATTTGGGTATTAATGTTGCCGATATTCTTAACGCGAATAAGCAATGTATTGAAGGGGTTAGAAAAGCAAGTAGAATCCTAGGATTTATTGGTAAATCATTTGAATTTAATTCAGAAAAAAAAATTCTGACATTATATAATTCCTTAGTACGCTACCATCTAGAATACTGGGTTCAGTTCTGAGTTCTATACTTGCGGCAGGACATAGACAGAATGGAGAGAGTGTCGACACGGGCTTCTAAGACGATTCCTATATGCGAAACAACTCATATTCTGCCCGTTTAGAAACGTTAAACTTACTCTCACTCGTAAAAAGGCTGATTCGAGCCAGGTGTTTAAAATGATTAAAGGTTTTGATAACGTCAACGCCGAAAAATATTTCCACTTCAGAAATGCAGATAGAACTCGCGTACTGGTCTTAAATTAATCGGTAAACATTTTGTTTCTATGTAATGAAGTTAAACATTTCTTCCTCACTCGTATCATTAATTTGTGGAATGGATTGCCAGCGAGTTTAGTACAAAGTAATTCGGTCGAGTCCTTTAAATTTGGACTGGTCCAGCCTAGCCTAGCCTAGCTGGACCAGCTCAAGTTGTATTGCATGGGTTGTAATAACAATACACACACTAGGGTTGGTACCAGCTTACCACCCCAAGTGTGTGTATTGTCCCATTTAGGAGCATTTGTTAGCGTATAAAAGTATTGTAGAATTTTCACTCTGATTCTTTCCTCTTTGCTTTAAACTTTTTACTTATCTTTAAATTTCCTTCCTTTCTTTCAACTTCCCTTCTTTGCTTACGCTTAAAATTTTTACTCGTCTTCAAATTTTCTTCCATCTTTTTACGGGAGCAGCCGGTTTATTGCTGTTTGGTATCCTTTGTATTCCTTTGTATTTTCGGCATCACGAGTATGTAAGTTTGGAAATTTTGGTGCCGACATTGTGTATATTTACAGTGTACAGATCGACATTGTTTCGGCTACCCCTTAATAAATATATATATATAATATATATATATATATATATATATATATATATATATATATATATATATTATAATATATATATAATATATATATTAGGGTGGCTATCAGCATATAAGGACAAACAAATTTTTTTTAACTTTAGAGTTCGGAAGGTCGAATTTTGTTCTTTATCATGAGAAATCTTAGCATGTAATTTTTAAAGCAATCAAATCATATTTAGGGGTGGCGCACGGCAGTATAAAAATGTAGAGTAATCTACTTTTAATTAATAGTAAAATACCCCATTTATTTCTTTGCAAAATTTGCAGAAATTATTATTCAAATGTTTATATGAAATATTCATGTTTTCAGATATATAGTTGTATTTATGATATAATATCAATATATGTAACTACTTCTTGTGATTTTTGGCATCTGAAAACCTGGCAAAGAGCAAGCTGCAACTAAAATCTTCAGTTAACTACATGTTGAGGAAGTCCGTATGTGGCAGTAATTCGTGCTCCATTTATCTCATGGTTAGGGGCTTCAAGCCCTAAAATTTTAATTTTTTTGCAATCATGGCTAGTACTAGTTACAGTACTCGTTCTAAAACAGATATATGCGTGTTGGTCCAACTTTACCAAAAATATTGGGCGATAAACTTCCTTCTCAGCAGCAAGTTTTGGCACTTTTTTTACCATCATTCAGAGATGAAGCTCCCTTTGAAAGATAGTGCTAAGAACACTTTGATCAGTGTTATGGGTTTCTGGAAGAAAGCCAGTATTCCAACTGCGCATGAACATGATCTTATTAAGCGGTTGCTGAAACTTCATTCTGAATGGAAAACATTACAAAAAAGTAAGTCCCGTCGATCTTAAAAGCAAATTTCCAATGAAACACACTTCACATCACGACTCAATGAACTATTTGACATTGCACACGAGAATGCTCTGTCTATGATGAAAGTAGAAGATAAGAAATTCCTTATTGCTCAGCGCAGTGGAAGGAAAGGTCACATAGCTTGTATTGAAAAAATGACAACACTCAAGGAAAGAAATAAGATAATTAGAGAGCAAAATTTTATTAGCCGCAAGAGAAAACACGAAAAAAAATATAACAATTAAGCAAAGTTGCAACAATAGATTCAAGTTCCAGTAGTGATAACGAGTCGATCCATTCGGAAAATAGTACATCTCAAAATTAAAAAGTTTTTCTCAGGGTGACACCCAACCACAATTGAAGAAAGCAAGACCTCACAACATAATGACTCCCGAATTCGCGCACCTCTAGACCGTACAAAGACCAGCAACCGAGCAGCAGCTCATATCGTTGCTGCTACGGCAAAAAATTTAGGATATGATGTAGAGTCATTATCGATCAATAAAGATTCTATTCACACTAAAAGGATGAAAATTAGAAAAGAAACTTCAGCTAATATCAATGAACTCTTTGCTCCAGAAAACACCCTAGTAGTTCACTGGGATGGGAAAATGCTACCTGATATCGGAAAAAAGTCTGTCGGTCGTTTGCCTGTGGTAGTGACTAGTAAAGATACCGGCAAGCTTTTTGCAGTCCCTAAGCTTACCTCCGAAAGTGCAAAAGCAATTGCAAAGGTTGTTGTTGAAACTGTAAAAGAATGGAATTTAACCAACCAGATGAAAGCTTTGTCATTTGATACCACGGCAAGTAATACAGGAAAGAGAGGAGGTGCCTGCATCCTGATTGAACAATGTTGGACAAAAATCTGTCGTCATCATATCCATGAGATTATAGTTGGAAATGTATTTGGCGTCCTTTTTGGTCCCTCATCAGGACCTGATACTGCTTTATCTAAGCTATTACAGCTAGAATGGAGTAACATTGATAAGAATAAGCTTGAACCAGTGATTGGTGATAAAGAAGTGACCTTAGACATATCTGAATGGAAGGAAATAATTGAACTCTGTAAAACTAACCTCGAAGAACGTCAACCAAGAGATGATTACCGAGAAACCTTAGAATTAACATTGTTGTTTCTGGGAGAAGTATCCCGACGAGGAAGAAGACTGATGCAACCAGGTGCTCTACATCGTGCACGTTGGCTGACAAACGTAATTTATTCTTTAAAGATTTATCTCCTCCGTTCAGAGGTTCGTCTAACATCAAGAGAAATATAATCTTTAAGAAGATTCAATTTATTCACTACAAAGATTTATGTAAAAGCATGGTTCCAATGTCCACAAGCAACTTTAGTTCCTGCAAATGACCTTGGGGCTCCTTCAGCAATTAAAATCTTACCCAGACACTGTCGTCTCCAAATCTGCAGCAAGGCATTCGGTAGTCAATTGTGGTATTTAAGTGAACGTCTGATTGGTCTCGCTTTCTTTGATGATCGTGTACCTTTAGAAATGAAGAGATTGATGGTCGCAGCTCTAAAAAATGAAGGGATAAATGCCCTCCAAATAGAATTTGGCCAACGATTGCTGAAGGAAAAGATCTGTCATCATTTGTCACAGCAAACTCTCGACAACTGTTCTCAGTTTTAGGGTTGGAAGATAACTTTCTAACTTCTGTAGATCCAGCTCAATGGGAACAGATTCCAGATTATCAAAAAGCTTCCAAGATTTTTAAAAGCATGAAGGTTGTCAATGATATAACAGAAAGAGGAGTAGCATTGAAAAGGACTTTAACGCCTCTGTAACGAGAAATGAGGAACAGACAGTTTTTGCTCCAGGTCGTTGAGGAACATCGTAAAACATTCCCAGATGCAAGAAAGAAACGTTAGTTGAAGGTCTTCAAAGTTCAACCAGGCGACAATGAGTTGTATACAAATTGGTATTCTGAGTTTTTTAGGGAACAATATTATGGGTTTCCGAACTTAACTTTTCGAATATATATATATATATATATATATATTAGGGTGTCTCTTATTGGGTAGTCAAAAATTGAAATGTTGAATTATTTTATCTGCGCCCCCTAAAATAGTTCCATTTAGCATAAAAACTAAAACTTGAAAGTTTGACACAAATTGGCTCATATTTAGGGTCGCCCCCGGCTAATAAAAATGGTGACCATGGCATAATAGCTCCTGACATATGATTATGCTCATTATACACATAATTCATTCCTTCTTTTTTTAGTTTGATTCGTTTTTATAAGTATAGGCCTTCTTATTTATCATTGATCCTTTTCTAACCTATCCTTGATGTTGTTATAATCCATCCTTTGGTCCTCAATCCTTCTTTATCCCAATCCTTTTTCTCCTATCCAAAATCCTTCCTGGCTCTTTTTTTATATACAATCAGCAATGAAGCATTGCTACAAAAAAAAAACATTAGTGTATTATATAGAGATAAATTCAAAATGCCAGTGCTATTTACATACTTTAATTACTTTAATTAGCATTATTTCCTTATACAACATTTATTTAATATACAATGATTATACAATATGGTGTATTTTAAGGTGCGACCTCAATGATGGTTATTTTTTGAGAAGAACAGTTTTTGATGGAACTGGGTGACTCTGGCGGTGTTTTGCAACAATTTGGAGCAGCAACTGGAGCTGCTCTTCCCCCACTGTCAATTTCTTATTCAGCTCTTGAACTAAAGCTAATGCACGTTCTGCCCGGTCATTTACAACAGATAGAGCTGCAACAATAGCTCTGGCCCTTAAATATTCACAGTTGGATGTCCAAGTGCTGGGTGCCTTGTTCAGAAATCCTTCTGGCAAATTCAGCTTAGTAAAGAATTCTCTAGTATTTCTCGTAACAAGTTGGTGTAGTCCTTCACCAGAGCAGAAGGTCGATTCAGGAATCCGAGGACGCTTGGGTGGTCTATCAGTGGACTCATCTAATGCCTTTACCATGCGTTTCTTTACATCTGTAGTAATTCGCTCATCAAAGAAAGCAAGACCAAGTGCTTCTTCAGACAGGTACCATAAGTGGTTAGAGAGCTTTTTTTTAGTTGCATCAGAAATCTTTTTGTTAGGATAATTAATCAATGACCTCATAAGGAGCCAGTCATTAAATGGGGTTTCAATAGGGAGTGAGGATGTTGTCCAAGCCTTCATATAGATGAGAACAGAAAAAAGGGAAAGATCTCGAATTCCTCGTTCTTCAGTCTTAGTCATCTTGAACTGGTTTCGAAAAAGCCACATCTTGATAGAATAGAGCGCTTTGGACATCCAGCGAGCTCGATGCATGGCACCTGGTGCACGAAACTTGATGCCTTTATTGGGGACACCTCCAAGAAAGATGATGGACAGATCCAAAAGTTCTTGATAGTCATCCCGTAGCATAGGTGCCTGGGATCTAGCAAACTGAATTAGTTCAGTTTTAGACTGGATAATTGCTTCTTTAGTAATCGTGTCTGTCTCACCTGTTTGGAACTGGCTTTGATCAACAGAAGTCCAATTGTCACGAAAACGCTTAAAGATCAATATCTCTGGACCAGTTGATGTAGATCCCAATGTTGCTTCAAATGCAGCTCCCAACAATAAATCTAAAACATGGTGTCTACAAGGCAAGTACAAAACATCATGTCCCAATTTTGCTTCGATGAGAGCACAGGCTCCACTATATTGACCCGTGTTTGAAGCTGTTGTATCGAAACAAATTGCTTTTACTCTCTCTGTAATCCCCATTCATTCAGGCAGTTAAAGACGGCTTCAGCTTGTGCTTCTCCAGTTGAGTTTGGGATTTTGGGGACACCAAGCAGCTGTTCAACACTAGGTCCTGACACAAGTACTGGGAGACGATCAATGTGCTTGTGCGAGGTGAGGTCCTCCATCATCTTGCCATCCCAGTGGACTGTCATAGAACATTCTCCATGGAAATGCTCCTTAAGTTCTTTAGCATGACGAGCTCGGTTCTTATTTCGAAGGCGATGGATAGAATGTTGGTTTATGTTGTAATCTGAAGCGTCCAAACCAAAGCTTTTAGCTGCCTCTGCGAGGATAAATGTTGCCTCTCTAGAGGAAATTTGTGTAATTTTTTCATTAAATTCATAAAAAAATTTCAAACACTAATAAAATCTGTATAAATAATTGTGAAAAATATAAATAACATAGTTTATTATCTGATAATAGCAAAAAAGAAGTATAGTGATACACAGTTACACACCTTTTACTTATGACAGCAGAACACTGAATGATGACAAATAAACAATTGCAACATAATCTGGAGCATTCTTGATGAAACATGTTTAAACAGGTTGATCTTGTCTTATCAAGCAATATTTTCAGCTACAAACTTGACAATTATCTCTAATATATTCATTTAATTGAATTCATCATAAATATGATGATTAATTAATTAAAACATATGTTTAGTATACTTGACAACTGCTAGTAATTTCAAATATTAATTGCATAAATAATAGCTATATTTTATGAACTTTAATAAGCGGGGGCGACCTGTAAAAATTGTTTAATCCAAAAAAAGTTTTATATGTGATGTTTTTTCAACCAATGGAACTGGTTGAGGGGCGCAACCTAAAACAATCAACACTTCGAAATAAGAGACACCCTAATATATATATATTTTTTTTTTTTTTTTAAGTTCAGGAAGAACCGATTCGCCTCTATTTAAAAGGGCATATCTCAGCGGAAAAACAAAGAAAAAGGGAGAGGAAAGACAGAGGAAAAAGAAAGGGTGGAGGGGACAGTCGAAGTGGAAAAAGACCAAGGATGACAAGGACTGCAGGGTCGAGCCCCATCATCCTTGGGTGCTAGGGCCGGGAGGGTGCACGTGAAACCTCCAGGAACAAGCACGTACAAACGAGCACAAAGAGTACTCAAGAGCACGAGCTTAGAACCCCCTTGCGGGGATATATATATATATATATATATATATATATATATATATATATATATATATGTTACAGTCAATGTCTAATATCAGGCAATTTGTAAATTGACTGAAATTTTAGGCAATGTGTCAAATTGCTGATACACACAAAACCTAACCTAACGAATTTTTAGGCAGCATATTGGGAAATACCAGTGGGCATGTCCCAAAGCTGGATCCTATCTGCTTTGCAGATAGCTGGTGAGGGAAGCTATATTTTTAGGACCTCTTTGCGAGTGACCCGTTGTCCACGTTGGGTCGGGCTGACATCACGAAAAAGAAAAAACTATAGTGTTTGTCATTTAGCATTACTTATTCGGACTACGTATAGTGGATTTAATTTTCCCAGAAGAGTTCCTTGTTCTATGCACGGTCTGTGTGTATCATGAAAAAACCTCAGGGGACTATTCTGAGTTCAATCCCATATATATATATATATATATATATATATATATATATATATATATATATATATATATATAATATAATATAATATATATATTTTACTGTAGTGCACGTTATAATCGTACAATGACTCCGCGTATATACTTTTATGTTTCATAGTTAGTAACAGTTACATAATTAATGTGAAAAGATGCCTGAGCATCGAACCGGTGGTATCTGGACCATTATTTAAAGGGACGAGAAGTGGGATCCCTATCGGCGTTCCCTCCACCTCCACCCGAACCAACCCCACCATCTACGCTCCCTCGCAAGCCTGCTCCTCCATTGATACAGGTACAATAGGATCGTCTGCTGAAAATCGTGTTCTTGTAGAAAATCCTTTATGTTTTATATTTGACAAAGTAGATCATATTAGGTCAGACCTTCTCGTATCTGTTTGTTGTGGTTTCTATGATGAGGAAGAAATAGAACATGTGAGGGTACAGTTAAGCACCCTATTCACTGCTGCCCTCCCAACTCGTAGAGGTAATTCTAGAAACGAGAATATCCTAAAAGACATTATAAATAAAGTGTTGACCCCCCGGGATAATGAGTACATATTACCTTCTACGTTACTAACTTCCATAGAATACCGGTAATCTCTATAGGTGATGTAGCCGTTTCGATGCTCCTCAAACAGTACAACGAAGTACAAAAGTCGTTAGTTGAACTGAAACACCAACACGTGGTATCAAATCAGAAAAATGCGATTTCGCTAGAACAATTTCGGTCAGAGTTAGATGCGTTGAAAGAGACTCTCCTCCCAAAGCCCAGTTACTCGGAAGTTGTCCAGCAAGTCAGAACCCCAAGAAGCGCGTCGGGCAGCGAGGGAAACGAAATCCCCTCTCCCAACTCCCCCCTGAATGTGGGGTAGAAACGCAGCATGCAGGGGAAACGGTCAACCTCCCTCCTGTTCAGGAAAGGACTCCTGCTCCCGATTTCACAATGAGGAACAGGGACTGTCCGATGCCAAGAGACGAGGCATCACTGCCCTCTTCCTTACCTTGCACTGCAGGGGAGAGGCGTTCGATTACTCAAACGCCTCGCTCGACGTGCAGTTCCACCCCTTCTCACCGAAGAAGAAGGGGCACGCGCGTCCGTCAGGATATAAACACCGCTAACAGACCCTCACCAAGCCACAGAGTAGGGGAGGGGGCCTCCTATCCCCCCAAGGTCGTGCCACCCATACTCCAGTCAGGCGAACCCTGCCTCAGGGAGATTGAGGGAAGAGGACGGGGGGGGGGTCACAGTTAACAGGCGCTCTTCACGGAGAGTTCCTCAACCTGTCTTCGCCGCAAGGCCACCGGTGAGGAATCTCACCCTTTTTGTGTCGCGAATTCAGCTCTCGAATGAGGAAAGCGATATTTGACACATGATGGAAGAAGTCTGTGGTGAACACAATATATTGTTAGTTATAAAACTAAACACAAAATCTCCGTATTATAACTTATTTAAAGTAATAAGTAAAGGTGTAAATTCGCATTTCAACCCGTACAATATGAGTCATTGGCCAGAAGGTATTATTGTTTAGTTTATTCACTTTTCCAGGAGATTTGATAACAGGCAAAATAATAATAATAATAATAATAATAATAATAGGCGCCCTAACGGTAATGCCTGAAATTTGTACTGAGTATAATAATAATTATTATTATACTCAGTACAAATTTCAGGCATTACCGTTAGGGTGCCTATTGTTTTATTATTATTATTATTATTATTATTATTATTATTTTGCCTGTTATCAAATCTCCTGGAAAAGTGAATAAACTAAACAATAATACCTTCTGGCCAATGACTCATATTGTACGGGTTGAAATGCGAATTTACCCTTTAATTATTACTTTAAATGAGTTATAATACGGAGATTTTGTGTTTAGTTTTATAACTAACAATATATTGTGTTCACCACAGACTTCTTCCATCATGTGTCAAATATCGCTTTCCTCATTCGAGAGCTGAATTCGCGACACAAAAAGGGTGAGATTCCTCACCGGTGGCCTTGCGGCGAAGACAGGTTGAGGAACTCTCCGTGAAGCGCCTGTTAACTATAATCATTAATAATAAATTTTCTATCAGTCATGGCGGATAACTTGTTGAAAATAGTCTCATATAACGTAAAGTCAGTGAGGAATTCAATTGTAGATGTTCATAAAATCTGTGACAGTGCAGATTTGATACTCCTGCAAGAGCACTGGCTACCTAAGCAAGAGCTAAAATTCCTCTCTACCATCCATGATGACTTTATGTATCATGCGTCATCAGCAGTAGACTTGTCAGATGAATTAATGTGCGGTAGGCCTTTTGGTGATGTTGCTTTCTTAATAAGGAAAAATTGTCCAAAAAATTTTTAACCAGCGATAATGTAAGGTTGTTAGGCATTGAATTACAAGTGAACAATGTTTGCATATTAATTGTAAACTGCTATTTACCATACAACAACGGCAGTAATGTAGATGAATACATTGATTTGCTGTACAAAATTAAGTCATTATCAGATAACCCCAAATATTCTCACTGTATAATAATGGGGGGACTTCAACGCGCATGTAAACTCGGAATTCTTTGTAGAATTGGATAACATTTGCGAGTCTGCCAAATTAAATATAAGCAATGTAGATGTATTAGGGGTAACCAGTGGTAATTTTACATACGTTAGTGATATGAGTGGTACCACCAGGTGGATTGATCATTGTCTCACTTGTAATAATCTAAAGGATCGAATTGTTAGAGTTCATATTCTGCATGATTTCCTTCTTTCTGATCATAGACCATTAGAATTATTAATTAATTTTACCAATTTATGCGCAACACGACATAAGAACTCAGTAGGTAAGAATAATCGGATCACTTGAAGATCCGTCACCCTAGCCTTTTTTAGTTAGCTTTACAAGGCTAACTAACGAAAATATCACGACCTAACCTAACCAATCGTCAAGGGCGTACAGTTGACCTAATGATTGGTTAGGTTAAGTCGTGATATTTTCGTTAGTTAGCCTTATAAAGCTAACTAAAAAAGGCTGGGGTGACGGATCTTCAGGTGATCCGAATAATAGCGTCGACTGGTCTAATGTTAATATGTAACAGAGAATAGAATACAAAGACAAAACAGGTCACCTCTTTAATAATTTAGAAATTTGGCATCTTGCCTGCAGTAATCCTTGCTCAAATGATTCTTACTTTAAACTCATAGATAGGTATTATAGTAAGATAGTATCCCTGTTAAGAAAAGCAGGAAGCCCCCTCATTAAATCTTACAACTATCATACTAAGATTATTCCTGAATGAAATGATTTTATTGCCCCCCAAAGAGGGAATCGAAAGACGCCTACGATTTGTGGTGCTTTCATGGTAGACCTAGATTAGAACGAGTATACATGAATATGTGGAGAAGTAGGGGTCAGTATAAGGCGGCCATAAGACAATGTAAATAGGAAGAAGAGTCTATTCGAGCATCAAAAGCCTGTGAAGCTCACATAAATAACGATAATAAAAAATTTTGGAAATTTGTTAAGAATCAAACGGGTGTCAAAAATGTCCTCCCTCCGACAATCGATGGGGTGTCGGGGGAGGATGAAATTGCAAAGCTGTGGAAAAACCACTACTCTAATTCTTAACAGTGTAAGTAGGGATAATCTTAAGATAGATTGCAGCGAAATGCCTTTGGGAGGGATAAGAGAAAATACTTTGATATCAGTTCCTGAAGTAGAGAGATTAATTAAAGAGTTAAAGACTGGTTCTGCGTCAGGGGTAGATGACTTATCGAATGAGCACTTAAAATATGCCAATGACGACGTATGTCTGCATATATCATTGCTCTTATTAGCCATGCTTGCTCATAGCTATATCCCTGCAGAGTTCATGAGGGTATATATCTTGCCTTGTCAAAAATAATTATGGAAACATTCTGTACAGCAATAATTACAGACCTATTGCTGTCGCTTCCTGCTTCTCGAAACTACCAGAAAAACTCTTGTTACTCCGATTAAATGATTACCTATGAACATCTAATCAGTTTGGTTTTAAAAGGTCCCACTCAACTGACCTGTGTATCTATGTACTTAAAGAAACAATATCTAAATACACTGACAGTAATTCAACTATATACAGTATAGCTGTTTCCTAGATATAAGTAAGGCATATGATAGAGTGAACCACAATATTTTATTTAAAAAACTAGAAGACAGGAAAGTTCCCATGTACATATCAAATTTATTGAAATTTTGGTATTACCACCAATCTTTTACCGTTAGGTTGGGCAATGTACTATCCGAATGTTTTGGCTCCTCTTGCGGAGTGAGACAAGGCTCCTTGGTCTCCCCTTTGCTGTTTAATGTGTATATTGACGGATTAATTGCTTCACTTAATGAGGCAACAGTGGGATGTTGTATAGATAACACAAGGATAAATAACTTAGTTTATGCCGATGATATGGTCTTAATAAGTCCCTCTGTTAAAGGTCTGGATCGGCTACTAAAAGTCTGCGAAGTGTATTCGCAGAAACATGATATTCTTTTTAATGTTACAAAAACTAAGGTTATGCAATTTCATCCTAAAAGCTGTAATCAGCCAGCTGATATTAGGTTTAAAATGAAAGGTGAAGTAATTGAGGAAGTACAAGAGTTTAAGTATTTGGGTCAAACTATCACCAGCTCCTTGAGTGATGACTCAGATATAAGAAAACAATCTCGAAGCCTTTGTGCTAAAGCGAATATGACTATGAGGAACTCTCGGTTCTGTACAAGTGAAGCTAAAGAGACTCTCTTTCGTACTCTCTGCAGTAATATATACGGACAGCAACTCTGGGTGAATTATAAAAAAGATTCTGGCAGAACCCCTAAATTTGCTGTACAACAGGTTTTTTAGACTCTTACATAAATTACCCCCCCCCCCCCCCCGAGATGCTCAACTTCGCAAATGTTTGCTACTCGCAATGTCCCGAGCTTCTCGGAGGTAACAAGACGTGCTCGATACAGTCTAATGCAAGGAATTAAAAATCAACCAACCTGATTATCCAAGCTATCCATGAGTCCTGCCGTTTATCCTCAAAGCTATTGAATTCTTGGTATGAAAACGTTTGTCTGTAGTTCCACTTAACTCGACATTACTGTAGTATTTCTAATCAAATGTGTATATATTTCTATCCTTAGTATGTGAACTGTCATTGTATTAATAATAGTTATCATATGGACTATAGTCTGCCAATAAACCTTTTCATTTTCATTTTCATTTCATTACAATCGAGTGTCAATAACTTAATATTCTATTAGTTGTGACAGGCACGATCTGACAGTTCCGAGTTACATCGAATCTGTTTTTGCATTTGTTTCCTGTAGGGTGTCTGAAGTTTCTTCTCAGCAATCAAGAAATATTTTTCATAAGTAAAAAATTGTTTCTCTATAATTTTTACATTTTTTTAATAACCACACCATTCCATGACTCCGAACCTGCGGCAAAATGTGATTTCATTGTTCAATAATTCAGACTACAGTATATATTTTCTGGAGTAAAATTAATGTCTGAAATATTCTGTCATTATAATTTTTCCTCAAAATAACAGTTGCAATCGTACATCATTTTATCCTCTTTGGAGAAGCTGAAAAGCGATTCCTATATTGTGCCCTTCATAATTTTCTTTTAAGAGTCAGTCAGTGTGTCTGTCTTTAGATGTCGTATAATCCTTCTTGTTAATCGTTTGTTTTTGTGAAGGTAGGAAAATCCTTTTTGTTTTGTATGACTGTTTTTTAACCGTGTTCCCTTCTTTTCTGGTATGTTTGTTAGTTACATCTTTTATATCAGGGTCAATATTCTCAAGTTTTTCTTCATGATATCACTCTTTTAATGTTGTGAAAGCAGTTGTTGCGTTTTCCAATTTCTTCTTACGAAACAGAATATGTTTTTCTGTGTCATATTTCTTCGTTTCCTCTTTTACGTCATATGCCTGTCAATGTCAATGTTGTTTTTTCTTTTAAAATATATTTTGTCCTACGCACTTCCCTACTTCAGTTACGCTTATACTCTGTCCATTCTTGAACTCAGAGGGCTAAACCACCACTCTCCGTACGTAGCTCAATGGTAGAAACAGTAATAAACCAATAAACCAATAAACAAAACTGACTCGGAATGAATTTACATTCTCTCATACGAGACACGCCCTTCAGTTTGTTTGCGAAACCGGTCGCAACCTTTGGACAACATTGTCCGAACCCAAACACGCTATTAGAACGAGCAATGACGATCCCCGGCCCTTATTCAAGCGTATCAGCTCTCGTAATTACCACTTAACCGTAATATATCCACTCGTGCAAGTATACAGATCTTCCAGCTTGTATTCCGTTGCATTGCTGAGCTTGCTCTTATTAAATATTGCAGCTCTAACCAATCATTTGTGCATCCGACTTCTAACGGGTGGACATCTTCAACCGTATTGAACGTGAACAATCAGTCATTAGTAACGTGCCTAATTAATTTTCAATTATTGTGTTTATTACTACTTCCGATCACTGATTTCTTGAATTATTTGGGTTCTATTAATCTTCATAATTTTATTTCCATTACTTTTATTATTAATTCTAATATTAAATTATCTACTATTATTATTTATAATACTTTTCATAATTTATTTCGGTACCATTTTCGCTGTTCATTGTGCTCTCCTTCGGTTCTATTTTTATCCCACACCTTCCTCCCTCCACTTCCAATCTTAATCCACATATACACATATACAGGGTGTTTCAGGTCGACCCTAGAAATATGGAAAAGAAACACTTCATATTAGTTACGAAATTACTATGACAAACTTCAAATACCAAATACCAAATACAAACTACAAATTGGCGGAATTTGTAGTTTGTATTTGGTATTTGGTATTTGAAGTTTGTTATAGTAATTCTGTAACTAATATGAAGCGTTTCCTTTTATTGCAGGCGAATGAAAATGGCCGATAGAGGAAGTGGATCATTTCGATTGTCTAAGCAAATTCCGCTAATCTCCATATTTCTAGAATCGAACTGAAACACCTTGTGTAATAATAATAAGGCTTTCGTTATTTTTATATTTTTAGTTGAGCTTGACCATATCTGTAGTATTAGTCGAAAGATTTTGCATCTTTCTTTAATTTATTATGGCTCTTATTCATCATTAAAATTTCTCGAGAGAAAGATTTATCATTTTAAATTGTTACTTTGACTTATAAATAATTTCGCAGTCTAGAGTCGGCGTTTCATGGTTTCCTTATCTTCGACATTTGAGTCCAAACTAAATTGTTCAAAATTACCTAACTTAAATTCAGTCGATTTAGTCTTCCTCTTGGTTGTCACTTAAATGTTCTTCTTTGACATTAATGATAGGCGTTCTTCGGGCTGTCTTTTAGGCTCCTATAGTTTCGAAACACTAAGTCTAACTCGAAGCTTTCTCTGGTATTTTCTTTCTCGCATTACGATAAACCCAAATAGGTGGAGAAAAGCATTTCATGTCGTTCTTGGTCTTCTTTTGTGCCATTCTTCGCCGGATTTATATACGCGTACGTATTTCTCCCCAACTTTCTCTCCTTTATGAATAAAAAACAAAATCGCTGCAAAGCGTTACGTTAACTTGAAAACAAAAACAATCTGGATATCGGGATTTCGGGAGAAGAGTTGGAAAAAAGTAGCGGGTGCCTTCTAACTGGTTTGAAAAAAGAATAGCATTGAGGAAAAGTTTAAATCGGACTGAAGAAAAAAACTTCGTTTCGGCGCAAGAACATCAATTGAAAATACAAACTACTGTATTTCAAATTAACAGTGTAAAGAAGGAAAGATTTCGCAAAACACGATATTTAGAAAGGCTATTTTCAATCATTTGCAATCACAACTCGTTCATTGAATCACTAAAAATTACTGTATTGTTTGTAGGTTACACTACTGTACTACGAGTATTTCGGGTCCTTCATAAACTTTTGGGAAACGCACGTTCTGACATTCACGTTCACATAGAAATAAGAAATAATAAAACATAAGAAATTATAATAATAATAAATAATATTATTATATATATAGAGAGAATGTGTGTGTGTATTACAGGCAATCTGTGTAACTAGGAATTTCATGAAATCCCTAAAATGTTCGGGGATTTCGTGTAAGGTTAAGTCGTGATATTTTCGTTTTTTTAAAACGAAAAATATCACAACTTAACTTTACATGAAATCCGAACATTTTAGGGATTTCATGAAATTCCTAGTTTACACAGATTTGCCTGTAATACACACACACATCTCTCTATATATATAATATATTATTTATTATTATTATAATTTCTTATGTTTATTATTTCTTATTTCTATGTGAACGTGAATGTCAGAACGTGCGCGTTTCCCAAAAGTTTATGAAGGACCCGAAATACTCGTAGTACAGTAGTGAACCTACAAACAATACACAGTAATTTTTAGTGATTCAATGAACGAGTTGTGATTGCAAATGATTGAAAATAGCCTTTCTAAATATCGTGTTTGCGAAATCTTTCCTTCTTACACTGTTAATTTGAAATACAGTAGTTTGTATTTTCAATTGATGTTCTTGCGCCGCAACGAAGTTTTTTTCTTCAGTCCGATTTAAACTTTTCCTCAATGTATTCTTTTTTCAAACCAGTTAGAAGGCACCCGCTACTTTTTTCCAACTCTTCTCCGAAATCCCGATATCCAGATTGTTTTTGTTTTCAAGTTAACGTAACGCTTTGCAGCGATTTTGTTTTTTATTCATAAAGGAGAGAAAGTTGGGGAGAAATACGTACGCGTATTAAATCCGGCGAAGAATGGCACAAAAGAAGACCAAGAACGACATGAAATGCTTTTCTCCACCTATTTGGGTTTATCGTAATGCGAGAAAGAAAATACCAGAGAAAGCTTCGAGTTAGACTTAGTGTTTCGAAACTATAGGAGCCTAAAAGACAGCCCGAAGAAAGCCTATCATTAATGTCAAAGAAGAACATTTAAGTGACAACCAAGAGGAAGACTAAATCGATGAATTTAAGTTAGGTAATTTTGAACAATTTAGTTTGGACTCAAATGTCGAAGATAAGGAAACCATGAAACGCCGACTCTAGACTGCGAAATTATTATAAGTCAAAGTAACAATTTAAAATGATAAATCTTTCTCTCGAGAAATTTTAATGATGAATAAGAGCCATAATAAATTAAAGAAAGATGCAAAATCTTTCGACTATACTACAGATATGGTCAAGCTCAACTAAAAATATAAAAATAACGAAAGCCTTATTATTATTACACAAGGTGTTCAGTTCGATTCTAGAAATATGGAGATTAGCGGAATTTGCTTAGACAATCGAAATGATCCACTTCCTCTATCGGCCATTTTCATTCGCCTGCAATAAAAGGAAACGCTTCATATTAGTTACAGAATTACTATAACAAACTTCAAATACCAAATACCAAATACAAACTACAAATTCCGCCAATTTGTAGTTTGTATTGGTATTTGGTATTTGAAGTTTGTCATAGTAATTTCGTAACTAATATGAAGTGTTTCTTTTCCATATTTCTAGGGTCGACCTGAAAACACCCTGTATATGTGTATATGTGGATTAAGATTGGAAGTGGAGGGAGGAAGGGGGGATAAAAATAGAACCGAAGGAGAGCACAATGAACAGCGAAAATGGTACCGAAATAAATTATGAAAAAGTATATAAATAATAATAGTAGATAATTTAATATTAGAATTAATAATAAAAGTAATGGAAATAAAATTATGAAGATTAATAGAACCCAAATAATTCAAGAAATCAGTGATCGGAAGTAGTAATAAACACAATAATTGAAAATTAATTAGGCACGTTACTAATGACTGATTGTTCACGTTCAATACGGTTGAAGATGTCCACCCGTTAGAAGTCGGATGCACAAATGATGGTTAGAGCTGCAATATTTAATAAGAGCAAGCTCAGCAATGCAACGGGAATACAAGCTGGAAGATCTGTATACTTGCACGAGTGGATATATTACGGTTAAGTGGTAAATTACGAGAGCTGATACGCTTGAATAAGGGCCGGGGATCGTCATTGCTCGTTCTAATAGCGTGTTTGGGTTCGGACAATGTTGTCCAAAGGTTGCGACCGGTTCGCAAACAAACTGAAGGGTCGTGTCTCGTATGAGAGAATGTAAATTCATTCGAGTCAGTTTTGTTTATTGGTTATTACTGTTTCTACCATTGAGCTACGTACGGAGAGTGGTGGTTTAGCCCTCTGAGTTCAAGAATGGACAGAGTATAAGCGTAATTGAAGTAGGGAAGTGCGTAGGACAAAATATATTTTAAAAGAAAAAACAACATTGACATTGACAGGCATATGACGTAAAAGAGGAAACGAAGAAATATGACACAGAAAAAACATATTCTGTTCGTAAGAAGAAATTGGAAAACGCAACAACTGCTTTCACAACATTAAAAGAGTGATATCATGAAGAAAAACTTGAGAATATTGACCCTGATATAAAGATGTAACTAACAAACATACCAGAAAAGAAGGGAACACGGTTAAAAACAGTCATACAAAACAAAAAGGATTTCCTACCTTCACAAAAACAAACGATTAACAAGAAGGATTATACGACATCTAAAGACAGACACACTGACTGACTCTTAAAAGAAAATTATGAAGGGCACAATATAGGAATCGCTTTTCAGCTTCTCCAAAGAGGATAAAATGATGTACGATTGCAACTGTTATTTTGAGGGGAAAAATTATAATGACAGAATATTTCAGACATTAATTTTACTCCAGAACAATATATACTGTAGTCGGAATTATTGAACAATGAAATCACATTTTGCCGCAGGTTCGGAGTCATGGAATGGTGTGGTTATTAAAAAAATGTAAAAATTATAGAGAAACAATTTTTTACTTATGAAAAATATTTCTTGATTGCTGAGAAGAAACTTCAGACACCTACAGGAAACAAATGCAAAAACAGATTCGAGTAACTCGGAACTGTCAGATCGTGCCTGTCAAACTAATAGAATATTAAGTTATTGACACTCGATTGTAATGAAATGAAAATGAAAATGAAAAGGTTTATTGGCAGACTATAGTCCATATGATAATATTATTAATACAATGACAGTTCACATACTAAGGATAGAAATATATACACATTTGATTAGAAATACTACAGTAATGTCGAGTTAAGTGGAACTACAGACAAACTTTCATACCAAGAATTCAATAGCTTTGAGGATAAACGGCAGGACTCATGGATAGCTTGGATAATCAGGTTGGTTGATTTTTAATTCCTTGCATTAGACTGTATCGAGCACGTCTTGTTACCTCCGAGAAGCTCGGGACATTGCGAGTAGCAAACATTTGCGAAGTTGAGCATCTCGGGGGGGGGGGGGGGGGTAATTTATGTAAGAGTCTAACAATTTTTTTTTTTAAAAAACCTGTTGTACAGCAAATTTAGGGGTTCTGCAGAATTTTTTTATAATTCACCCAGAGTTGCTGTCCGTATATATTACTGCAGAGAGTACGAAAGAGAGTCTCTTTAGCTTCACTTGTACAGAACCGAGAGTTCCTCATAGTCATATTCGCTTTAGCACAAAGGCTTCGAGATTGTTTTCTTATATCTGAGTCATCACTCAAGGAGCTGGTGATAGTTTGACCCAAATACTTAAACTCTTGTACTTCCTCAATTACTTCACCTTTCATTTTAAACCTAATATCAGCTGGCTGATTACAGCTTTTAGGATGAAATTGATAACCTTAGTTTTTGTAACATTAAAAAGAATATCATGTTTCTGCGAATACACTTCGCAGACTTTTAGTAGCCGATCCAGACCTTTAACAGAGGGACTTATTAAGACCATATCATCGGCATAAACTAAGTTATTATCCTTGTGTTATCTATAAACATCCCACTGTTGCTCATTAAGTGAAGCAATTAATCCGTCAATATACACATTAAACAGCAAAGGGGAGACCAAGGAGCCTTGTCTCACTCCGCAAGAGGAGCCAAAACATTCGGATAGTACATTGCCCAACCTAACGGTAAAAGATTGGTGGTAATACCAAAATTTCAATAAATTTGATATGTACATGGGAACTTTCCTGTCTTCTAGTTTTTAAATAAAATATTGTGGTTCACTCTATCATATGCCTTACTTATATCTAGGAAACAGCTATACTGTATATAGTTGAATTACTGTCAGTGTATTTAGATATTGTTTCTTTAAGTACATAGATACACAGGTCAGTTGAGTGGGACCTTTTAAAACCAAACTGATTAGATGTTCATAGGTAATCATTTAATCGGAGTAACAAGAGTTTTTCTGGTAGTTTCGAGAAGCAGGAAGCGACAGCAATAGGTCTGTAATTATTGCTGTACAGAATGTTTCCATAATATTTTTGACAAGGCAAGATATATACCCTCATGAAACTCTGCAGGGATATAGCTATGAGCAAGCATGGCTAATAAGAGCAATGATATATGCAGACATACGTCGTCATTGGCATATTTTAAGTGCTCATTCGATAAGTCATCTACCCTGACGCAGAACCAGTCTTTAACTCTTTAATTAATCTCTCTACTTCAGGAACTGATATCAAAGTATTTTCTTATCCCTCCCAAAGGCATTTCGCTGCAATCTATCTTAAGATTATCCCTACTTACACTGTTAAGAATTAGAGTAGTGGTTTTTCCACAGCTTTGCAATTTCATCCTCCCCGACACCCCATCGATTGTCGGAGGGAGGACATTTTGACACCCGTTTGATTCTTAACAAATTTCCAAAATTTTTTATTATCGTTATTTATGTGAGCTTCACAGGCTTTTGATGCTCGAATAGACTCTTCTTCCTATTTACATTGTCTTATGGCCGCCTTATACTGACCCCTACTTCTCCACATATTCATGTATACTCGTTCTAATCTAGGTCTACCATGAAAGCACCACAAATCGTAGGCGTCTTTCGATTCCCTCTTTGGGGGGCAATAAAATCATTTCATTCAGGAATAATCTTAGTATGATAGTTGTAAGATTTAATGAGGGGGCTTCCTGCTTTTCTTAACAGGGATACTATCTTACTATAATACCTATCTATGAGTTTAAAGTAAGAATCATTTGAGCAAGGATTACTGCAGGCAAGATGCCAAATTTCTAAATTATTAAAGAGGTGACCTGTTTTGTCTTTGTATTCTATTCTCTGTTACATATTAACATTAGACCAGTCGACGCTATTATTCGGATCACCTGAAGATCCGTCACCCCAGCCTTTTTTAGTTAGCTTTATAAGGCTAACTAACGAAAATATCACGACTTAACCTAACCAATCATTAGGTCAACTGTACGCCCTTGACGATTGGTTAGGTTAGGTCGTGATATTTTCGTTAGTTAGCCTTGTAAAGCTAACTAAAAAAGGCTAGGGTGACGGATCTTCAAGTGATCCGATTATTCTTACCTACTGAGTTCTTATGTCGTGTTGCGCATAAATTGGTAAAATAATTAATAATTCTAATGGTCTATGATCAGAAAGAAGGAAATCATGCAGAATATGAACTCTAACAATTCGATCCTTTAGATTATTACAAGTGAGACAATGATCAATCCACCTGGTGGTACACTCATATCACTAACGTATGTAAAATTACCACTGGTTACCCCTAATACATCTACATTGCTTATATTTAATTTGGCAGACTCGCAAATGTTATCCAATTCTACAAAGAATTCCGAGTTTACATGCGCGTTGAAGTCCCCCCATTATTATACAGTGAGAATATTTGGGGTTATCTGATAATGACTTAATTTTGTACAGCAAATCAATGTATTCATCTACATTACTGCCGTTGTTGTATGGTAAATAGCAGTTTACAATTAATATGCAAACATTGTTCACTTGTAATTCAATGCCTAACAACCTTACATTATCGCTGGTTAAAAATTTTTTGTTTTGACAATTTTTCCTTATTAAGAAAGCAACATCACCAAAAGGCCTACCGCACATAATTCATCTGACAAGTCTACTGCTGATGACGCATGATACATAAAGTCATCATGGATGGTAGAGAGGAATTTTAGCTCTTGCTTAGGTAGCCAGTGCTCTTGCAGGAGTATCAAATCTGCACTGTCACAGATTTTATGAACATCTACAATTGAATTCCTCACTGACTTTACGTTATATGAGACTATTTTCAACAAGTTATCCGCCATGACTGATAGAAAATTTATTATTAATGATTATAGTTAACAGGCGCTTCACGGAGAGTTCCTCAACCTGTCTTCGCCGCAAGGCCACCGGTGAGGAATCTCACCCTTTTTGTGTCGCGAATTCAGCTCTCGAATGAGGAAAGCGATATTTGACACATGATGGAAGAAGTCTGTGGTGAACACAATATTGTTAGTTATAAAACTAAACACAAAATCTCCGTATTATAACTCATTTAAAGTAATAATTAAAGGGTAAATTCGCATTTCAACCCGTACAATATGAGTCATTGGCCAGAAGGTATTATTGTTTAGTTTATTCACTTTTCCAGGAGATTTGATAACAGGCAAAAAATAATAATAATAATAATAATAATAATAATAATAATAACAATAGGCACCCTAACGGTAATGCCTGAAATTTGTACTGAGTATAATAATAATTATTATTATACTCAGTACAAATTTCAGGCATTACCGTTAGGGCGCCTATTATTATTATTATTATATTATTATTATTTTGCCTGTTATCAAATCTCCTGGAAAAGTGAATAAACTAAACAATAATACCTTCTGGCCAATGACTCATATTGTACGGGTTGAAATGCGAATTTACACCTTTACTTATTACTTTAAATAAGTTATAATACGGAGATTTTGTGTTAGTTTTATAAACTAACAATATATTGTGTTCACCACAGACTTCTTCCATCATGTGTCAAATATCGCTTTCCTCATTCGAGAGCTGAATTCGCGACACAAAAAGGGTGAGATTCCTCACCGGTGGCCTTGCGGCGAAGACAGGTTGAGGAACTCTCCGTGAAGAGCGCCTGTTAACTGTGACCCCCCCCCCCGTCCTCTTCCCTCAATCTCCCTGAGGCAGGGTTCGCCTGACTGGAGTATGGGTGGCACGACCTTGGGGGGATAGGAGGCCCCCTCCCCTACTCTGTGGCTTGGTGAGGGTCTGTTAGCGGTGTTTATATCCTGACGGACGCGCGTGCCCCTTCTTCTTCGGTGAGAAGGGGTGGAACTGCACGTCGAGCGAGGCGTTTGAGTAATCGAACGCCTCTCCCCTGCAGTGCAAGGTAAGGAAGAGGGCAGTGATGCCTCGTCTCTTGGCATCGGACAGTCCCTGTTCCTCATGTGAAATCGGGAGCAGGAGTCCTTTCCTGAACAGGAGGGAGGTGACCGTTTCCCCTGCATGCTGCGTTTCTACCCCACATTCAGGGGGGAGTTGGGAGAGGGGATTTCGTTTCCCTCGCTGCCCGACGCGCTTCTTGGGGTTCTGACTTGCTGGACAACTTCCGAGTAACTGGGCTTTGGGAGGAGAGTCTCTTTCAACGCATCTAACTCTGACCGAAATTGTTCTAGCGAAATCGCATTTTTCTGATTGATACCACGTGTTGGTGTTTCAGTTCAACTAACGACTTTTGTACTTCGTTGTACTGTTGAGGAGCATCGAAACGGCTACATCACCATAGAGATTACCGGTATTCTATGGAAGTTAGTAACGTAGAAGGTAATATTGTACTCATTATCCCGGGGGGTCAACACTTTATTTATAATGTCTTTTAGGATATTCGCGTTTCTAGAATTACCTCTACGAGTTGGGAGGGCAGCAGTGAATAGGGTGCTTAACTGTACCCTCACATGTTCTATTTCTTCCTCATCATAGAAACCACAACAAACAGATACGAGAAGGTCTGACCTAATATGATCTACTTTGTCAAATATAAAACATAAAGGATTTTCTACAAGAACACGATTTTCAGCAGACGATCCTATTGTACCTGTATCAATGGAGGAGCAGGCTTGCGAGGGAGCGTAGATGGTGGGGTTGTTCGTTGGTCGGGTGGAGGGGGAACGCCGATAGGGATCCCACTTCTCGTCCCTTTAAATAATGGTCCAGATACCACCGGTTCGATGCTCAGGCATCTTTTCACATTAATTATGTAACTGTTACTAACTATGAAACATAAAAGTATATACGCGGAGTCATTGTACGATTATAACGTGCACTACAGTAAAATATATATATATTATATATATATATATATATATATATATATATATATATATATATATATATATATATATATATATATATATATATATGGGATTGAACTCAGAATAGTCCCCTGAGGTTTTTTCATGATACACACAGACCGTGCATAGAACAAGGAACTCTTCTGGGAAAATTAAATCCACTATACGTAGTCCGAATAAGTAATGCTAAATGACAAACACTATAGTTTTTTCTTTTTCGTGATGTCAGCCCGACCCAACGTGGACAACGGGTCACTCGCAAAGAGGTCCTAAAAATATAGCTTCCCTCACCAGCTATCTGCAAAGCAGATAGGATCCAGCTTTGGGACATGCCCACTGGTATTTCCCAATATGCTGCCTAAAAATTCGTTAGGTTAGGTTTTGTGTGTATCAGCAATTTGACACATTGCCTAAAATTTCAGTCAATTTACAAATTGCCTGATATTAGACATTGACTGTAACATATATATATATATATATATATATATATATATATATATATATATATATATATATCCCCGCAAGGGGGTTCTAAGCTCGTGCTCTTGAGTACTCTTTGTGCTCGTTTGTACGTGCTTGTTCCTGGAGGTTTCACGTGCACCCTCCCGGCCCTAGCACCCAAGGATGATGGGGCTCGACCCTGCAGTCCTTGTCATCCTTGGTCTTTTTCCACTTCGACTGTCCCCTCCACCCTTTCTTTTTCCTCTGTCTTTCCTCTCCCTTTTTCTTTGTTTTTCCGCTGAGATATGCCCTTTTAAATAGAGGCGAATCGGTTCTTCCTGAACTTAAAAAAAAAAAAAAATAATATATATATATTAGGGTGTCTCTTATTTTCGAAGTGTTGATTGTTTTAGGTTGCGCCCCCTCAACCAGTTCCATTGGTTGAAAAAACATCACATATAAAACTTTTTTTGGATTAAACAATTTTTACAGGTCGCCCCCGCTTATTAAAGTTCATAAAATATAGCTATTATTTATGCAATTAATATTTGAAATTACTAGCAGTTGTCAAGTATACTAAACATATGTTTTTAATTAATTAATCATCATATTTATGATGAATTCAATTAAATGAATATATTAGAGATAATTGTCAAGTTTGTAGCTGAAAATATTGCTTGATAAGACAAGATCAACCTGTTTAAACATGTTTCATCAAGAATGCTCCAGATTATGTTGCAATTGTTTATTTGTCATCATTCAGTGTTCTGCTTGTCATAAGTAAAAGGTGTGTAACTGTGTATCACTATACTTCTTTTTTGCTATTATCAGATAATAAACTATGTTATTTATATTTTTCACAATTATTTATACAGATTTTATTAGTGTTTGAAATTTTTTTTATGAATTTAATGAAAAAATTACACAAATTTCCTCTAGAGAGGCAACATTTATCCTCGCAGAGGCAGCTAAAAGCTTTGGTTTGGACGCTTCAGATTACAACATAAACCAACATTCTATCCATCGCCTTCGAAATAAGAACCGAGCTCGTCATGCTAAAGAACTTAAGGAGCATTTCCATGGAGAATGTTCTATGACAGTCCACTGGGATGGCAAGATGATGGAGGACCTCACCTCGCACAAGCACATTGATCGTCTCCCAGTACTTGTGTCAGGACCTAGTGTTGAACAGCTGCTTGGTGTCCCCAAAATCCCAAACTCAACTGGAGAAGCACAAGCTGAAGCCGTCTTTAACTGCCTGAATGAATGGGGAATTACAGAGAGAGTAAAAGCAATTTGTTTCGATACAACAGCTTCAAACACGGGTCAATATAGTGGAGCCTGTGCTCTCATCGAAGCAAAATTGGGACATGATGTTTTGTACTTGCCTTGTAGACACCATGTTTTAGATTTATTGTTGGGAGCTGCATTTGAAGCAACATTGGGATCTACATCAACTGGTCCAGAGATATTGATCTTTAAGCGTTTTCGTGACAATTGGACTTCTGTTGATCAAAGCCAGTTCCAAACAGGTGAGACAGACACGATTACTAAAGAAGCAATTATCCAGTCTAAAACTGAACTAATTCAGTTTGCTAGATCCCAGGCACCTATGCTACGGGATGACTATCAAGAACTTTTGGATCTGTCCATCATCTTTCTTGGAGGTGTCCCCAATAAAGGCATCAAGTTTCGTGCACCAGGTGCCATGCATCGAGCTCGCTGGATGTCCAAAGCGCTCTATTCTATCAAGATGTGGCTTTTCGAAACCAGTTCAAGATGACTAAGACTGAAGAACGAGGAATTCGAGATCTTTCCCTTTTTTCTGTTCTCATCTATATGAAGGCTTGGACAACATCCTCACTCCCTATTGAAACCCCATTTAATGACTGGCTCCTTATGAGGTCATTGATTAATTATCCTAACAAAAAGATTTCTGATGCAACTAAAAAAAAGCTCTCTAACCACTTATGGTACCTGTCTGAAGAAGCACTTGGTCTTGCTTTCTTTGATGAGCGAATTACTACAGATGTAAAGAAACGCATGGTAAAGGCATTAGAAGATGAGTCCACTGATAGACCACCCAAGCGTCCTCGGATTCCTGAATCGACCTTCTGCTCTGGTGAAGGACTACACCAACTTGTTACGAGAAATACTAGAGAATTCTTTACTAAGCTGAATTTGCCAGAAGGATTTCTGAACAAGGCACCCAGCACTTGGACATCCAACTGTGAATATTTAAGGGCCAGAGCTATTGTTGCAGCTCTATCTGTTGTAAATGACCGGGCAGAACGTGCATTAGCTTTAGTTCAAGAGCTGAATAAGAAATTGACAGTGGGGGAAGAGCAGCTCCAGTTGCTGCTCCAAATTGTTGCAAAACACCGCCAGAGTCACCCAGTTCCATCAAAAACTTCTTCTCAAAAAATAACCATCATTGAGGTCGCACCTTAAAATACACCATATTGTATAATCATTGTATATTAAATAAATGTTGTATAAGGAAATAATGCTAATTAAAGTAATTAAAGTATGTAAATAGCACTGGCATTTTGAATTTATCTCTATATAATACACTAATGTTTTTTTTTTGTAGCAATGCTTCATTGCTGATTGTATATAAAAAAAGAGCCAGGAAGGATTTTGGATAGGAGAAAAAGGATTGGGATAAAGAAGGATTGAGGACCAAAGGATGGATTATAACAACATCAAGGATAGGTTAGAAAAGGATCAATGATAAATAAGAAGGCCTATACTTATAAAAACGAATCAAACTAAAAAAAGAAGGAATGAATTATGTGTATAATGAGCATAATCATATGTCAGGAGCTATTATGCCATGGTCACCATTTTTATTAGCCGGGGGCGACCCCTAAATATGAGCCAATTTGTGTCAAACTTTCAAGTTTTAGTTTTTATGCTAAATGGAACTATTTTAGGGGGCGCAGATAAAATAATTCAACATTTCAATTTTTGACTACCCAATAAGAGACACCCTAATATATATATATATATATATATATATTCGAAAAGTTAAGTTCGGAACCCATAATATTGTTCCCTAAAAAACTCAGAATACCAATTTGTATACAACTCATTGTCGCCTGGTTGAACTTTGAAGACCTTCAACTAACGTTTTCTTTCTTGCATCTGGGAATGTTTTACGATGTTCCTCAACGACCTGGAGCAAAAACTGTCTGTTCCTCATTTCTCGTTACAGAGGCGTTAAAGTCCTTTTCAATGCTACTCCTCTTTCTGTTATATCATTGACAACCTTCATGCTTTTAAAAATCTTGGAAGCTTTTTGATAATCTGGAATCTGTTCCCATTGAGCTGGATCTACAGAAGTTAGAAAGTTATCTTCCAACCCTAAAACTGAGAACAGTTGTCGAGAGTTTGCTGTGACAAATGATGACAGATCTTTTCCTTCAGCAATCGTTGGCCAAATTCTATTTGGAGGGCATTTATCCCCTTCATTTTTTAGAGCTGCGACCATCAATCTCTTCATTTCTAAAGGTACACGATCATCAAAGAAAGCGAGACCAATCAGACGTTCACTTAAATACCACAATTGACTACCGAATGCCTTGCTGCAGATTTGGAGACGACAGTGTCTGGGTAAGATTTTAATTGCTGAAGGAGCCCCAAGGTCATTTGCAGGAACTAAAGTTGCTTGTGGACATTGGAACCATGCTTTTACATAAATCTTTGTAGTGAATAAATTGAATCTTCTTAAAGATTATATTTCTCTTGATGTTAGACGAACCTCTGAACGGAGGAGATAAATCTTTAAAGAATAAATTACGTTTGTCAGCCAACGTGCACGATGTAGAGCACCTGGTTGCATCAGTCTTCCTCGTCGGGATACTTCTCCCAGAAACAACAATGTTAATTCTAAGGTTTCTCGGTAATCATCTCTTGGTTGACGTTCTTCGAGGTTAGTTTTACAGAGTTCAATTATTTCCTTCCATTCAGATATGTCTAAGGTCACTTCTTTATCACCAATCACTGGTTCAAGCTTATTCTTATCAATGTTACTCCATTCTAGCTGTAATAGCTTAGATAAAGCAGTATCAGGTCCTGATGAGGGACCAAAAAGGACGCCAAATACATTTCCAACTATAATCTCATGGATATGATGACGACAGATTTTTGTCCAACATTGTTCAATCAGGATGCAGGCACCTCCTCTCTTTCCTGTATTACTTGCCGTGGTATCAAATGACAAAGCTTTCATCTGGTTGGTTAAATTCCATTCTTTTACAGTTTCAACAACAACCTTTGCAATTGCTTTTGCACTTTCGGAGGTAAGCTTAGGGACTGCAAAAAGCTTGCCGGTATCTTTACTAGTCACTACCACAGGCAAACGACCGACAGACTTTTTTCCGATATCAGGTAGCATTTTCCCATCCCAGTGAACTACTAGGGTGTTTTCTGGAGCAAAGAGTTCATTGATATTAGCTGAAGTTTCTTTTCTAATTTTCATCCTTTTAGTGTGAATAGAATCTTTATTGATCGATAATGACTCTACATCATATCCTAAATTTTTTGCCGTAGCAGCAACGATATGAGCTGCTGCTCGGTTGCTGGTCTTTGTACGGTCTAGAGGTTGCGCGAATTCGGGAGTCATTATGTTGTGAGGTCTTGCTTTCTTCAATTGTGGTTGGGTGTCACCCTGAGAAAAACTTTTTAATTTTTGAGATGTACTATTTTCCGAATGGATCGACTCGTTATCACTACTGGAACTTGAATCTATTGTTGCAACTTTGCTTAATTGTTATATTTTTTTTCGTGTTTTCTCTTGCGGCTAATAAAATTTTGCTCTCTAATTATCTTATTTCTTTCCTTGAGTGTTGTCATTTTTTCAATACAAGCTATGTGACCTTTCCTTCCACTGCGCTGAGCAATAAGGAATTTCTTATCTTCTACTTTCATCATAGACAGAGCATTCTCGTGTGCAATGTCAAATAGTTCATTGAGTCGTGATGTGAAGTGTGTTTCATTGGAAATTTGCTTTTAAGATCGACGGGACTTACTTTTTTGTAATGTTTTCCATTCAGAATGAAGTTTCAGCAACCGCTTAATAAGATCATGTTCATGCGCAGTTGGAATACTGGCTTTCTTCCAGAAACCCATAACACTGATCAAAGTGTTCTTAGCACTATCTTTCAAAGGGAGCTTCATCTCTGAATGATGGTAAAAAAAGTGCCAAAACTTGCTGCTGAGAAGGAAGTTTATCGCCCAATATTTTTGGTAAAGTTGGACCAACACGCCATATATCTGTTTTAGAACGAGTACTGTAACTAGTACTAGCCATGATTGCAAAAAAAATTAAAATTTTAGGGCTTGAAGCCCCTAACCATGAGATAAATGGAGCACGAATTACTGCCACATACGGACTTCCTCAACATGTAGTTAACTGAAGATTTTAGTTGCAGCTTGCTCTTTGCCAGGTTTTCAGATGCCAAAAATCACAAGAAGTAGTTACATATATTGATATTATATCATAAATACAACTATATATCTGAAAACATGAATATTTCATATAAACATTTGAATAATAATTTCTGCAAATTTTGCAAAGAAATAAATGGGGTATTTTACTATTAATTAAAAGTAGATTACTCTACATTTTTATACTGCCGTGCGCCACCCCTAAATATGATTTGATTGCTTTAAAAAATTACATGCTAAGATTTCTCATGATAAAGAACAAAATTCGACCTTCCGAACTCTAAAGTTAAAAAAAATTTGTTTGTCCTTATATGCTGATAGCCACCCTAATATATATATATATATATATATATATATATATATATATATATATATATATATATATATATATATATATATATATATATATATATATATATATATTTATTAAGGGGTAGCCGAAACAATGTCGATCTGTACACTGTAAATATACACAATGTCGGCACCAAAATTTCCAAACTTACATACTCGTGATGCCGAAAATACAAAGGAATACAAAGGATACCAAACAGCAATAAACCGGCTGCTCCCGTAAAAGATGGAAGAAAATTTGAAGACGAGTAAAAATTTTAAGCGTAAGCAAAGAAGGGAAGTTGAAAGAAAGGAAGGAAATTTAAAGATAAGTAAAAAGTTTAAAGCAAAGAGGAAAGAATCAGAGTGAAAATTCTACAATACTTTTATACGCTAACAAATGCTCCTAAATGGGACAATACACACACTTGGGGTGGTAAGCTGGTACCAACCCTAGTGTGTGTATTGTTATTACAACCCATGCAATACAACTTGAGCTGGTCCAGCTAGGCTAGGCTAGGCTGGACCAGTCCAAATTTAAAGGACTCGACCGAATTACTTTGTACTAAACTCGCTGGCAATCCATTCCACAAATTAATGATACGAGTGAGGAAGAAATGTTTAACTTCATTACATAGAAACAAAATGTTTACCGATTAATTTAAGACCAGTACGCGAGTTCTATCTGCATTTCTGAAGTGGAAATATTTTTCGGCGTTGACGTTATCAAAACCTTTAATCATTTTAAACACCTGGCTCGAATCAGCCTTTTTACGAGTGAGAGTAAGTTTAACGTTTCTAAACGGGCAGAATATGAGTTGTTTCGCATATAGGAATCGTCTTAGAAGCCCGTGTCGACACTCTCTCCATTCTGTCTATGTCCTGCCGCAAGTATAGAACTCAGAACTGAACCCAGTATTCTAGATGGTAGCGTACTAAGGAATTATATAATGTCAGAATTTTTTTTCTGAATTAAATTCAAATGATTTACCAATAAATCCTAGGATTCTACTTGCTTTTCTAACCCCTTCAATACATTGCTTATTCGCGTTAAGAATATCGGCAACATTAATACCCAAATCTTTTTCTTCCGTAAAACTCGTTTGTGTCTTCTCGTACATAAAATACTTTTCTTTAACGTTGTTTCTACCGATATGCAACGTTTTACATTTATTTATATTAATGTTTATTTGCTAAATTTCTTCCCACTCGAGTAACTTATTAATATCTTCTTGAATCTGCAAGTGTTCTGCCACTGATTTTGTTCGTTCCCCTAGTTTTGTATCATCCACAAATTTTGAAATTATACTGTTAATTCCTATGTCGATATCACTGATATAAATAAAAAAAAACTGGTTCCTGAACTGATCCCTGAGGCACGCCGCTAGTTACGCTTCTCCAGTTAGACGTTTTGTCATTAATGACCACTCTTTGTTTATGTCCACTAAGCCAATTTTCGATCCACTTGAGAACATTACCATCAGTTCGGTGAGAATGAAGTTCAGCTAATCTCGACTTTATGCATGTCAATTAAATTCATGCTAAGGCAGTTTAAATTAAGTAAGGTTAGGTTCACTATGCCCGGTTAGGTTACGCTAGGTCTGGTTAGGCTAGTCACTTTCATTGAAAATATGAAATGTATATATGGGTTAGTCACTCAGTTAAAATAACTTTTCATTTTCATTTGAAATTCATGTACTTGCATAAATTTGATCTGGAATAAGGCCGACTTGTTGAACGTCGACATTAGGAAATTAGGTTTTGTTCATGTAATTCATATTATATATATATATATAATATATATATAATATATATATATTATATATATATATATATATATATATATATTAGTATGTTCATTACAGTCTCTAATGCAAGGCATTGAAAACGCGTATAATCCAATTATCCAAATTACGCAACATTCCTGCCATATATCTTCTAAACAAGGGTTCCCAACCTTTTCCGGTCGACGTACCACTTTTTACCATCATGCTTTTCTTAGTACCAGTAAGGAAGGAAGGAAGGTACACGTACCACCTAATTAATACCGTAGGTGTTCGATCTTGAATTTTCGGCTTTATCTAAAACGTCATATACTGTATATTGTAATGTTATTCCTCGACATTTGTACTGAACCAAAATATTGATTTGGGCCTTGCACGTTTTCGTTAAATAATTTGAAATCTACCTGGACGGCAAATTGGATAGCATGCAAAGCGCAAAGGAGAAGTAATATTACAAGTAATATTATTTTCGAAAACATTACCATGAAATTAATCACCAATTAGCAAGCTGGAAAATGTTTGCATGTAGCTCCGCTTAACACCAATATTGTTTTCATTACTTCTATTTTTGTTTTTAGCCTATTCCTGACTTTAGTTTTGAGGCGAAATTCCGAAGTTCATAACAGCTTAATAATATGTTAAATTAGGTTAGTTTAGGCTATATTAAATATGTTAGGTTAGGGTGGGTTAGTTTAGTAATTAGGCCCTATGGACTCTCTATCTGAACTGCTTCAGGCATTTGGAATTTTAGCAGTTTTTATTATTACTATATGTATTATGGAAGTTATTTTTCCAGTAATAAAATTTTTCGTTATCATTATACAGGGTGTACATAAAGTCAGGATCTATTTTTGTGAAGCACTTGGAAATTATATGGAATTCAATCATAAAATGATAAAGTGGTAACATTTATTAAATAATTAAGAGTAGGATTCGACGTGACGCCCATCAGTATCCCTGCACAGCTCAAATCGTTCCGCAGCATTTCTAAACACATTCTGGAGCATTTGCGGGGTTATGTTATCTGCAGCAGTTCGTATACGTGTACGTAAGTTTTCAAGACTCGTAATCTTCGCCTGATAGACGTGCGATTTGATAAAGCCCCATGCAAAGAAATCTAAAGGGGTTAAATCTGGTGATGTCGCTGGCCAAGGTCTGTTGCTTCCGCGTCCGATCCAGCGATTTGGAAAACGTCCATTTAGATAATCCTGAACAATTTTGGCATAGTGACAAGGAGCACCATCATGTTGATAGACGACGGTACTAACAATCCTATCCCTGTCGTCTATCAACATGATGGTGCTCCTTGTCACTATGCCAAAATTGTTCAGGATTATCTAAATGGACGTTTTCCAAATCGCTGGATCGGACGCGGAAGCAACAGACCTTGGCCAGCGAGATCACCAGATTTAACCCCTTTAGATTTCTTTGCATGGGGCTTTATCAAATCGCACGTCTATCAGACGAAGATTACGAGTCTTGAAAACTTACGTACACGTATACGAACTGCTGCAGATAACATAACCCCGCAAATGCTCCAGAATGTGTTTAGAAATGCTGCGGAACGATTTGAGCTGTGCAGGGATACTGATGGGCGTCACGTCGAATCCTACTCTTAATTATTTAATAAATGTTACCACTTTATCATTTTATGATTGAATTCCATATAATTTCCAAGTGCTTCACAAAAATAGATCCTGACTTTATGTACACCCTGTATATAGACTCTAAAGTCAAAACATTTAATAAGTTTCACCACTGGAATAATATGTAAATATAAAAAAGCATTTGCATGATCGACAAAATAAGAAATTTGACACAAGAGAATAACATCCTTTAAAAATATAAAAAAGTTTAAAAACTCACAAGAAACACCTTCACAATTAGTGTTGAGTAGCTTGGGATCATGTAGAAATGTACTTTCACCATGACTCCTCATTAACTGTATGTGGTAATGTCATCAGAAACATTGCAGTAGGGCATTTTGCCAACAGTCCAAAAATAAGAACAAGGTTATAAATCCTAAACGATTCAAGGTCTTTCCATTAAGGTATTCAACATACAAATAGTGAAAAAAGAATAATACTCATATTAAGGAGGAAATTGTAGACACCAATCGACCAGGGAAGTACTCCAGGGGGAGATATTAAACAGAAGATAGGTAGTGCTGGAACGTCCGTTTCTCCTGTTACTGTCCTCTTTAGCTAGTCTTTCACCGTGTCTCATCTACCCTGTGAACAGTTCAGCATGCTCTCAAACACACACTTCGCTCCCTATTCTTTACTACACATACACGCATCTTACACATTACATAATCTTTAAAAAAAAAATTAACAATGACAACAACTTCAAAAGCCTAAGAATCTCTTGGGAGGGGACTGTAAATATCCCCACTTTTGGCTCCCCCGCTGCCGATACCGGGAACAAAACCCGGGTAGCAGGACTGCATCTGCCCATTTGAGATGTTCTGAGCCTCTGCTTGATTCACTTTACACAAGGAGGCCCTTAGTCAGTACTACTATGATTTCCCATGAAATGATTACCGCTTCCGAGGGCGGGGCCCTTCCGAGTGTGCTAAGCGCATCACGGGGGTGATTCTCTCGGGCGAGGAGGCGTACATTCCATATTCTATTCCTATTACTAATAAAAAAAACTTGCTTTAACTTTACTTGCTCTAGTGCTATCCGCTTTCAGAAGATACTGTCGCCATCCAACTCCTGACCCTCACTTAGCTAATATTCCTGTCCGGAATCGTGCAAAATCTGTTCTTCATTCACCAAAAATTCCTTCATTAGACAAAAATGTCTAAAAAAATCCAGCCAACAAAATCCAGCCAACAAAAACCTCTCCCACAACTTTACTTCTTCTTTCCCTCCTCTATTCCATTCTGACGGCTCAGTTGCCGTTTCTTCTCCTGACAAAGCTGAACTCTTCGCTCAAAATCTCGCCTCCAACTCAACCCTAGACGATTCCAGTGCTGTTCCTCCATCTCCTCCTCCCTCCGATTTAGTTATGTCTGAAATTAGAATCGCTGTCAAAGATGTTCCTCCCGCCCTATCTCGGCTCAAATCTAGAAAGTCTTAAGGTTTGATGGTGTTCTTCATGTTGTTCTCAAGAAGTGTACTTCTGTGCTGACACCCCCCCTAGAAAAACTCCTTCATCTTTGCTGCCTTTCATCTGGTACTTTTTCTTCCAGCAGGAAGTTCGTTTTGACTCAGTCTGTCCCAAAGAAGGAATTGCTTTGATTTCTTGCCTTCCTAAGGTTTTTCAATCTATCCTTAATAGGAAGATTCTTAAACACCTCTTTTCGTAATCTTCTTTCAGATCGTCAGCATGGGTTCCGCAAGGGACACTTTACTGACAATCTTCTTCCATCTCTCTGACTCTTGGTCACCCTCCTTTCGGGATTTCGGTGAAACCTTTGCTATTGCGCTAGAAATATCAAACGCTTTTGATAGAATTTGGCACAAATCTTTAATTTCGAAACTGCCCTCCTTCGGTTTCTATCCTTCTCTCTGTGCCTTCATCTCTAACGTCCTTTCTGGCCGATCTATAGCTGCGGTTGTAGATGGTCACTGTTCTTCTCCTAAAGCTATTAACAGTGGTGTTCCTCAGGGTTCTGTCCTGTCATCCACTCTTTTCCTTTTATTTATCAATTACCTCTTAAGGTTCACTTCCTGTCCTATCCAATCCTCTGCCGATGATTCCACTCTTCACTTCTCCACCCACTTCAAAAAGTGTCCCTCTCGACAGTCACTCCATGATTCACGAAGGAAGGCTATGGTACACCTGACCTCTGATCTTTCTGTTATATCTGATTGGGGCAGAGAAAACCTTGTGGCTTTCAAAAACTCAGTTCCTCCATCTGTCTGCCCGTCACAATCTTTCACACTCTTGGCATTTCCTTTTCTCATGATATTTCCTGGAAAGATCATATATACTATCTTTCCAAAACAGCTTCTAAGAGGTTAGGTGTGTTGTACCAACTCTGCAGTTTCTTCAACCCCACTCAGTTCCTGTCTCTGTATTGGGGTCTTGTCTGCCCCTGTATGAAGTATACTCCTCACGTGTGGGGTGGCTCAACCCCCACAGCACTACTTGAGTGGGTGGAATCAAAGACTTTTCGTCTCATTAATTGCCTGCCTCTTACTGTCTTCAATCCCTCTCTCTTCGCCGCAATGTTGTCTCACTCTCTCTCTCTCTCTCTACTATCGCTATTATAACGGACACTGCTCTTCTGAACTCTATAACTGCATGCCTCCTCCTTTAAGGAGAGCATGCAGTACCAGACTTCGATACATTCTCATTCTTTTTCTAAATGTCGAGGAATATACCATCAATCGGTCATCTATTCGTCGTTATCGTCAAAAGCATCGGGCTGAATTAGCAGCTCAGCTCAAGGCTGAGTTCAACCCCCAGAGGCCGCTGGTGCTTCATTGGGACGGAAAGCTGATGCAGGATCTAACAGGAGATCATAATTGCAATAGACTTGCAATCATTGTCTCAGGGTCTGGAATTGAGCAAATCCTATGCATTCCAAAGCTGCATTCTGAAACTGGTCAAGCAATGGCAGACGCAATGATCGAGATGGTGTCTGAGTAGGGTGTCAAGGACCGCATCAAAGCCCTCAGCTTTCATACAACATCGAGCAACACTGGACGGAAGAACTGTGCGTGTGTTTTGCTCGAAATGAAGCTGGAGACAGAAGTTCTCTACTTGGCGTGCAGACATCACAGCCATGAAATTATTCTTGAAGAAGCATTCAGCATCACGATGGGACCATCGAGTGGCCCCGAGATCCTATTTTTCAAGCGGTTCAAGACATTCCGGCCATATATCGATGTCACTCATTACAAGCCTGGAGTAGAAGACCAGTCGTTGCAGCTGCACTTTTGGATTTTTCTGCTGATGTCAAGGATTTCGTGATCAGTCAACTTGGACTGACGCATCAACGTGATGATTACTACGAACTCTTGGAGTTGACCCTCCTGTTCGTGAGAGGAGATTTACCGCGTGCAGTATCATTCAGGAAGCCAGGTGTCATCCACCGTGCACGGTTCATGTCAAGATTGATTTACGCTTTGAAAATCTTCATGTTCAGAGATACTGGCTTCAAGCTGACGAAGCAAGAGACGCAAGGTCTTCGGAACTTCTGTGTCTTTGGTGTTGGAGTGTATGTTAAGTCCTGGTTCCTCTCCCACCTGTCAACTGCAGCTCCTGCCAGCAATCTGTGTCTGTTGAAACTTCTCGTGTCAATCGACTCGCCAGCAGCCAAGGGTGCCTTGAACAAGCTGCGCGGGCAGCTCTGGTATCTAAGCGAACAACTGGCGGCACTCGCCTTCTTTGACCGAGACGTCGACGCTTCCGAGAAGAGGGCGATGGTGGAAGCACTCAGTCGGGAGGGAGAGGAGGATCTTCCCAAGCGAATCTCTCTGGACCATGCCAGGATCCCCAGAATCCCCGTGATTTCGTACGCTTCACACGCGGAAGTTCTTCCAGATTCTTTCACTTCTGGATTCCTTCTTGGAAGTGGATCCTGACACTTGGATGATAAATCCCGACTATCTGCAAGCAGAGGATGTCGTCCGAGATTTTCGCGTTGTGAACGACACCGCAGAACGAGGAGTCGCACTGATACAGGAATACAACGGTTTGCTGACGAAAGACGAGGAGCAGACTTAGTTCATCCTGCAAGTTGTCCAAGAACACCGCAAGCGTTATTTCAATTGCCAAAAAGCCACACTCCTTCAGGGTATTTCCTCATCATCTGCTACCAAGACCAAATAGGACTCGAATGTCCTGAATCGAAATGTGCATAAGTTAGACTGTGAGACCCATATTACACCATTTAGGTACTCTGTTACTCTCTTGCATATGTATAAATGCAGAAAAATGTTGCTTTTCCAATGTGCATTCTATATTTTAGCATTGATTAATTGAAAGTTCTAATTTTCTAATTATAGGCAGAATAAAGTTAAAAGCAGAAAACGTTGGTTTGACTGAGCACACCCTAAATATTACCCGATTGAAAAAGATTTTGTACACATTAGTTTCTACCATGGAACATCAATTGGAATGGTGGGAGGTTACACATTTCAAAACTTCAAAAATAAGGACCACCCTAATGGTCACCATGTGGAAGTGTTCTAAATCTGAAGAATTTGGAAATGTAAACCACTACATATATTGAATACATAGTGATTAATTAGGAAAATGACCAAATAATTTTGAAGCATTGTTTCTAGCACACCCTGTACTTTAATTACTCAAACTGCTAAAACAAATTTCTACTTGCTAATTATAAAATGCTACGGACAATAATTACTGTTGCATATTGTATGTATGTACAGTTTAATATAGAGTTAATTTCATTACAGACATTTATTAATTGCTTATCAATAAATACTTTAATATAGCCTATCAAGGTATGCTTGGAATTTGAATATGGCGTAATTCCCTGTCTTTGACTGCTACTAATAATTATTGAAAAGAAGAGTTGAAAATACTGTATTAGATATCTTCACGGAAAGTGTTTCTCATTCCGGGGGTTGCAGGTGGTGCTCAGCTAGAGGTTCCTGTGCTTACCCCCCCAAAAAACTCAGCCTATATGAAAAAATGAAGTTTTTTTTTCCAGGAAAAATTACAGAAATATGTAAAATGAAGACCGAAACTATTTTTTAAATAAAAAATAGTTAGTCGTAATCTCCACATGAAACTGCTATAAGACACCTGTTTCAGTGAGACACTTGTGCCTGCTTTGCAAATATGCTGAACACAGAATAACACGTAAACAGTCAATTTCATTGCTTTATTTCAATTACAACCATTGATAAGAAGCCCAATTCGCGTAAGTATGAGGTTGCAAATCGAATTAAAACTTTCGACGCTTCAAACATCAGTTCTGGTTACTCACTCTTCCGTGCTATCCAAAATGTACACAAGTCTTCTGACAAGAATGACAACTACAGGCTCCTGTCATAAGAAATTTCGGATCAATGAAAGAAAGCAACCCCCAGCCTTCTTTCGTTAGATTTATAAGGCCAACTAACGAAAATATCACGACCTAATCTAACCAATCGTTAGATCAACTGTACGCCCTTGACGATTGGTTAGATTAGGTCGTTATATTTTCGTTAGTTAGCCTTATAAAGTTAACTAAAGAAGGCTGGGGGTGGCTTTCTTTCATTGATCCGAAATTTTAATTAATTCTTCATGTAGGTTTCCCACAAATTCGGCAGCCTCTATCACCCTTTCAATGAATGGATTAAGTGTCCACTTTCTAGCAACTTTCCATCGTCACATGGGAAATAGTTTGAGAGCTATTTTCTGCAGCTCAAGTATGCTGCATCATCATTTAGGGAAGTGGGGTCACAAATTTTTGCCTTAAGCCCTAGGGGGTTCGCCAGCTCAAAAAAGGTTCAGAAGCACAGCTCTCGGGTCCTAGGCCTAACATCATTAATATAAAATCTTTAATTTTTACACGCATGCTAGATTTTTTGGGGTTCTTATAACATTTAGCATTTATTTTATTGGCTATATTATACTTATCTATATGAAAATAAAAACCCACTCTAATAGACAGAGTTTATTTCCACGACAATTTCGACGCCCACTGGCATCATCCTCGGGTGGTGTTTCTTTATCCACCCGAAGAGGATGCCAGTGGGCGTCGAAACTGTCGTGGAAATAAACTTTGTCTATTAGAGTGGGTTTTTATTTTCATATTTTGACCTTCACGTAGAAAAAAGTGAAGTTTTTTGCATATACTTATCTATATTTTTGGTTTGAAATATAAAAGAAACCGAAGGAAGTTATTAAGCATATGCTGTCGGCTGTAGGTCTAAATTTAATTAAAGGAGACTATTTTATATATTTAAAATATGTTTTATATGTCTTTACAACATATAAGCAGTAATTTATTAAAACTATATTTAGTTCTATGTAAATGGATTTTCTATTGAATACGGTAAGAAAACAAAGCAAGGATATTACCGCTGAAAAGTTTGTAAGCTCTTGTCTCACACTTGATGATAAGGTGTCATATCCTGTATAAAATCGATCTATGGATATGAAGAACATTTAAGATTTTAATATGCTGAAGTTGATTTTTGCGCTTCATTCAGAATAAATATAAAAATGGCATTTAGGAAAGATTTAAATTACCTTATAACGGGCATGATAACGGGTCCATTTGGATGATGCCTTCGTGACCAAGGTCGTCGAGATTGTTCATGTTTCAAGAGGACAATAGCAACCAAGTTCATGATATCGTGGACGCCAATAAAAAAGGTAGAAACAAGCATAATAATAATAATCACAAAGCAACGTTGACGAAATGAATTGTAAATCGTGAACGAAAAACAACTGCATCAAAATCTGTCCAGAGTTTAATTAACGGTAGCCTGCAACGACGATCATACACTTTCGCAGTCAAAATAGCTAGAAGAGAACTAAAACAAATAATATTTAGTGTTGTAGGCTTCCGATCATAGTGCGCAGTTCGGTCTCACCCCATTCTAGATCATTCCCATTCCCATTCGTGTTCACAAATGCAATTTCCATTCTATGCCATTCCCATTCGTGTTCACAAATGCAATTTCCATTCTATGCCATTCCCATTCGTGTTCACAAATGCAATTTCCATTCTATGCCATTCCCATTCGTGTTCACAAATGCAATTTCCATTCTATGCCATTCCCATTCGTGTTCACAAATGCAATTTCCATTCTATGCCATTCCCATTCGTGTTCACAAATGCAATTTCCATTCTATGCCATTCCCATTCTAGGCAATTCCCATTCTATGTCATTCTCACTTCTCGTCATTTTCATTCCCATCCACGGCCTTCCCCACTTTGGTCCAAGTTAGGTTAAGATTGGTTAGGATTGGTTAGGAAACGATAGGTTAGGTTAGGATTGGTTAGGAAACGAAATGTTTGGTTCTAATTGGCTAGGTTAATGTTATGTTGGGGTATTACTGGTTAAAATAAGTTAGGTTAGGAAATATTAGCTTTTTCTCATTTGGCACCGTTTCAGCGACAAAAACATTGTACCCAAATCAAGGAGCGCTTTTGTTAAATATAGATTTTTCACTTTTGGTCATTTTCATTTGAGACAAAGTGGGAATAGCAATGACATAGACTGAGAAGTAAATGCGGAATTCGCAACAATGCTTTTCTCACGTTGTTTCGGTGTTACTTTCTGCTCACTAGTGTGCTTATTTGATGCAATATATATTTTTTGTCATTGTCCTTCCTGGTGCACACCTTTGCAAACTATTCTTCGTGAAACACGGACAATCTCGCGATTGAAGCACCAACCAAACCAGGCCCCTCTATCGTCATGTCCATTTTAGCGTCATTTACGTCTTTTCTATGGAACATTTTTTTATATTTACTCTGAAAGAAAAGCGCAAATCAACCTCAGCATATATTAATTAAGTGTTGTAGATATAATGCAGTTCCAAAGATCGATTTCATACGGAATTTGAAGTGTGAAACATGAACGAGAAAACTACAGTCCTTTCCAAACTTTTCAGCGGTACAATGGGCCTACAGAAGAATCCAAATATAAAGGTGTTCTTTCATTTTCTTACTCCAACCATTAAAAGAAAAAGAAGCTGATCAATGAAAGCCCGAATCTAAACATTAGTCACAGAAAAATGTTTTTAAATGATAATGTTGATTCTAGGTCTCTATGATATTCTATCAATTACGAGAACGGTATAAAATTTACCACACTTCAGAAACCCTTAACGCTCCAGTAATTTTATACGATTGTATTGAGTTACGGAGGATAATCATGCAACACCAAAACCAACTTTAACCGTTTATGTGCAAATCTACCTATTAAAGTAAAATATACGATACTTCAAAAAATTTTCCTAACAATTCATGAACAAAATGTTTGCTTTTACGATCTAATATTCATATATATATATATATATATATATATATATATATATATACACAGGGTGTTTGAAAACTTTCTGTACAAATTGTAATGGGGGATAGGCAACACCAAGAAAAACCCTTTTCGTCTATAAGTGTATGTCCGCTGACGTCACCATTCGGCGCGAGAGGGCGCCGCTGCAATTGGCTAAAAGGTGAAGTGGGCTAGACTCGCGCTTGCCGCGGGCATTCTTAAATCGGACGTAGTACGCGTAACATGTTTATTTAAAGAAGGCATGTTTATTTAAAGAAGGTGCTGAAAGTTGCGACCGGTAGCATCAATGCATGCCCGACAGCGTCGAAGCATTGACCGACGAACACGTCGAAAGATTCCCGGCATTTCGGGAACAGTTCCAGCGGCGACAGCGATTCTTGCTACGAAGTCTTCTTTTGAGTAAATGGGAGTCTCGTACACGAGGTTCTTCATGTGTCCCCACAGGAAGAAATCGAGTTATGTTAAATCGGGCGATCTCAGTGGCCAGGCTACGGGCCCACCCCTGCCTATCCATCGGTCCCCAAAAGTGGCGTTCAGATAATCCCGCACATCGTTGCTGGAGTGTGCTGGGGCCCCGTCGTGTTGAAACCACATTCGTCTACGAATAGCCACGGGAACATCTTCCAGCAGTTCCGGCAATGTTTCTTCAAGAAATATCCGATAAACCCGCCCGTCGAGTCTGGCAGGCAGCAGGTACGGCCCAATCAACTTGCCATGGACGATACCCGCCCAAACATTGACGGCGAACCGTTCTTGATGAGCATGCACCCGTGCAGCATGTGGATTTGCGTGCGCCCACACGTGAGAATTGTGTATGTTAAACACACCCTCACGTGTGAAACAGGCCTCATCTGAGAACAGCACATAAGCCGGAAAATTAGGCTGCACCGCTGTCTGCTGCAGAAACCAGCGTGCGAATTCCACACGAAGAGGGTAATCCCGAGGTTGTAATGCCTGGACTCTCTGACGATGAAACGGATGGAACTGCTGCTCGTGCAACACTCTCCAGACCAGGTCGTGGTTCACACCGAGGATACGTGCAACACCTCGTGCGCACGTTTCTCTCCCGACCAGTGTCATGCATGTTTGCATGGAATGTTCCAGTTTCTCGCAGTCGCCGATGCAAATGCGCAAACGTTTGATGGTTTGGCACACGTCTGTTTGGGAAGCGCTGTCGGTACAACCTCACAGCAGCTCTTCCGTTTCCATTGGCAGCCCCATACACCATATGCATGTCAGCCATCTCAGCAGTCGTGAAGCGCTCCATGTTACGCGTACTACGTCCGATTTAAGAATGCCCGCGGCAAGCGCGAGTCTAGCCCACTTCACCTTTTAGCCAATTGCAGCGGCGCCCTCTCGCGCCGAATGGTGACGTCAGCGGACATACACTTATAGACGAAAAGGGTTTGTCTTGGTGTTGCCTATCCCCCATTACAATTTGTACAGAAAGTTTTCAAACACCCTGTATATATATATATATATATATATATATATATATATATATATATATATACATACATATATGTATATATATATTATAAATTATATAGTAATGTGTAATTTACAATAAAGTTTCCAACGTAACGTGTGATTTGCTGATTTACAGTATGAAAAACCGTGGAAACTTAAACCAGTGCGTGTTATAAGATGAATTTCAAGGAATGGGAAATGTAAAGTTGGGGTTGTTTAACCTCCTTCGCAACATCTACGATCATATGATGGAGGAAACTGACAACTTTGCGTGGGATCCGAACCACGAGTCGCTACATAATTTGTTCGAAGAGGACGGTCTCCCATTGGACTACTTCACAAACCCAGTAACACTTAACGTCGCTGATCGACGGGCGGGAAGCGGTGTTACGACATTGGCCACTACGTTGCCCTTGCGCGTGCGTGCGTACGTGGGTGGGTGGGTGGGTGCGTGCGTGCGTGTGTGAAAAGTATAATTTAGTCTGGTTTAACCCTAAAAGGACGACCGCTACATATTGATAACATTTCAAATACACGCATTCATAACTTAACCCTACAAACAATTCCGGCGTTAAGGGTTAAGTATAAGGATTAAATGTTAAAGTCCCTAATATACTGTATAGCTTACAGACCCGATATTATATGCTGAACTTTGTAACTAACCTCTTTAATGGGAAATGAAAATGGAAAACTTTATTAGTATAAGAAAAAATAACTTCCATATACATATATACATACAACTCAGATGTAAAGTGCAAAAGGTTGTGAAAAAAAAATTCAGGTGTAAAAGTACAAAAGTTTGTGTGAAAAAGTTTGTCAGTGAAGAGAAAAAAAGGCAGAAAGTAAGGCGTACACATTCATTCATTCATTCATTCATTCATTTCATTCATAAGTGTTCTGGCGGACCAGCACCCTTCTGTATGACAAAATTCCACACCTGCGTCGCCAAGCATGGAGGCGGTTCCGGGCCTTGTCAAAAATAAGAGAGACAAGAGTCTCGAATTTACATATCTCTAACAAACCTCCGCCATTCCAACCGACTTACAGCCACTTCTCGTGCATCACACGGATCAACTCCACTCTTACTCCCGCAATCATTAACTATGTCCATCCATATTC